>CAKAOJ020000232.1:600000-861554 GCA_916701645.2 Sebastolobus alascanus
TGTACATTATTAAAATAAATGTCGTTTGGGCGCCCCGGTAGCTCACCTGGTAAAGCGGGCGCCCCGTGTACCAAGGCTCAGTCCTTACCGCAGCGTCCCAGGGTTCGAATCTGACCTGCGGCCCTTTGCTGCATGTCATACCCTCTCTCTCCCCCTTTCACAACTGTCACTCTCACTATGTAAAAAAGGCAAAATGGCCATAAAGCTAATATTAAAAAAAAAAAAAAAAAAAAAAAATGTGATTGACAATAAATACCCCCAAAAGCAATTTATTTCTTAAATTAACATACATATAAATGCATATATGTTTCCTTTGCTTCTTAATTGGGGTACTGGGCCACAGGTGCAGAATAACATTGCAACCACAAGTTAAAAGTTTTTCCTCAAGTATGAGCTGCTATTTTATTCATGAGAATGTTCTCAAGAGCTATCTATAATGAATGCTGAAGCCATGGCCTTTTTTGCTATGAGCTTTTGACATGAAAGAAGGCTACCTCTAAACCAATGTAAGATTGATATAAAAAGACATCTGGAGTGCCTTCAAAGAAAACCCTGCATCCTATTTATTACATCTGTGCACACAGATTTACTTCCAACCTTGACTTCAAAGTTTACAGATTAACATTTTAGGGTACCTAGTAGGTTCAGACTTGTTCCTCTGAATTGTTACATATTTGTAAATTTATTTGAAATTAATAATGCATACAGTTTGCTCACTATTTTATGGGCAGCTACAGCCATTATTTAAGGAATGTTGCAACCAAGAATACATGATCATACTTCTTTGAAAACTATGATTGGAATTCATGGTCAAAATTTGAAGCTCAAAAGGCCATTTGATATTTTTCTCAAGTGAATTATATCATTGTCTTGATTGTTCAAGGGTTCGTCTAACAGTACTAACGGGAATCTGATGATAGTGTTTCAAGGCTGAGACTTCACACTTATATTTTACTTATATTTATCAAAGAGAGTGTTCTGAAGTATGATAGCTAGATCTGAGTATGATAGATAGATAGATAGATAGATGCAGTAGGTATATCGTTTTGCTCATCTTTATTCCTTGAAGTTTAGTTCTTTTCTTAATGCATTCATTTTACAAACCATTGTAAACACAAACATTAATTCATGATTTTATGGCCTCTAGTTTCACAGTGGTGTGGAACAGTGGTATGTGTTGGTAGAAACAAGATTCATTTAGGATACTTTTTCTAGGAACCAACATTTTGTACCAATCCATCTAGTTGATGTTGAGTTATTTCAATGGATAAAACTTTGACCTGCTGGTGGTGGTGCTACATGGAAAGTCAGGAGATCACCAAAGTTAGTAGAATTCACCCTCTGGGCACTGTGGATTTCTGTACCAAACCTCATGGCAAACTGTTCAATAGTTGTTGGGACATTTCACTAAAAAAACAAAATGTCAACTTCATGATAGCGCTAGCGGGAGAGTCAGGAGATCACCAAAGTCAGTAGGAGTCATCCTCTGCAGGACCGTGAATGCAGGGTTACAAATTTCATGGCAAACCATCCGATCGTTGTTGGACCAACCAGCAGACTTTGCCATCTCTATAGTCAGTCTAAAAATTCTTGGCTCAAGGTTCATTTGTGACATGATTTTTCCAGAGCTTTCAGCCAAATCTCATGGCATTCATCAGCAGATATGTTTGTCATAATTTTACCTGTGAAGGGTGAAATGTGACCTTAGTTACTACTAAGGATGTGACAGTGAGGACATTTTCCCACCGGTTAATAAACTCGTGACAACACCGGTGTTACCGATTACACCGGACATTTTACAAGAAAAGATGATGCTCGACATGGGTAGCGCGCTTATTTTGAACTGTAACGTCGGGTGGCTGTGTGTCTGGCCTCTCCGGTCTAGCTTTCGCTGCGGGGCCTCAGGTTTCCACCGGCTGTGACCGCTCCGTCCTCTGCACGGCGATGGCCTTGTTAACGTTATGGTTCCCTTTAGAGTATTGGGATTAAATCTGAAATATTGCCAAATAGGCGCTTTTGCTTTTCGCTTTGCATCGTCTTGTCTGTCAACTCTCTCTCGTGCCGTGTGTGTGTGAAATCTGACTCCTGCTACTCTGAGCTGAGACACAGTATGGAGCAGATGCGTTCACTGTCAGCTTGTAGCGTCCGTCGTCCGGCTATGTATTGATAACACGGCGCTGGTACGCCTAAATGAACTAAATGGGTTTTATTTCTGTAAAAAAAAGTAAGACGATGGTGGGTGCGTTGGGTACGTGATGTAATCGGTGTGTGCCGACCACCTTGTAACACCGGTAACACCGTGTAACACCGGTAACACCTTGTAAAACCGGTAACACCGTGTAACACCGGTAACACCGTGTAACACCGGTAACACCGACTACCGCGACAAGCCTAGTTACTACCTTTGAATCTGATTTTCATATTAATGAGTAGGATACTGTGTGACATCCGGAAAGTTTATGATTTTGATTGTGATCATGATCCGGTACCACTTCAGAAATTTTACATTTTAAATTGTAAACCTCTCAGGGCAGATGCATTTGTTTTGGAACCATTATGCGATGTGTTACTTTGCTTCTGTTTTTCACTGTCTTTACTGTTTATACAAGCATTTTACTATCTTTGGCTTGCAAAATACATTCTTAAAAATTAAAGTAGGTGTAATAAATCAAAATTGAACCTGTTACGGTCAACTCATCTGTCACTCTTTTCACAACTCTTGAGAAAGTAATGCTCATTCAAATTTGTGTAAGGCTAATTTTATTCAAGTGTTTACTACCTCCTGTGCCAGAACAGGAGATAATGAAGCAGAAACAAAGACCACTTCACTTCTTGCAAGGATAAGTGTTATGTTCAATGACAATAACATAAACAAACACAAAAAAACTTGTCAGAGCGGTTCCCCTACCCCTCCTATTGATGTTTGATACAGAAAATCAATCAGAAGCAGGATTTCAATATGGTCGTCTTTCATTCCGCATGCCCTGAGATGTGGGCAAGGGCAGGTATTTCCGGAGAGTCATACTTCTTTCTGTCTTCTCCACTAATGAGACAAACGAGCAGACTCTGCTGCTGCTTGACCATGCATGCTTAAGTAGGTGGTAACAGAAGGGACAGGAAGCAGAGCCTTTGAAAATGAAAACATGTCTTCGTTTCCATATTATTCTTCCTATGAATCCTTATATTATTAAGTGGCAAGGACATTTGTGTCAGGAGAGCTCAATGAGATCAAGGACTCAAAAACAGTGATTAATATGTTATAACTGTCTACAACCTACCTTTAGTCAGCCTTATTATTACTTCTCTTTCCGTACAACAATTGAAATGGCATCAGATGGGAGTAGTTGACAGCAGTCCAGCACTGTGAATAAGGTTCTCTCAGATTATTTGTATTTAATTTTGATAGAGTAATGAGTAACTCTTCAATCTTGACAATAGGGACGTTAGAGATGAGCCGACACTGATACTGGATCGGATATTGGGCCGATACTGACTCAAAATAGCCGGATTGGATATCGGTGACAATGGGGCCGATCTATTAAATTCAATTTTATCTTTATATACTATATACAGTATAGACTGTAATTTTAATTCCTGTTTAAGTGCTGACCTATTTGTTGCTGCATTAAAAAGGTTTAAGGTTTAAGTCAAGCCTGATGTTGCCTTACTCATAAAAGAATGATCCCAGTCACTTCTACACGGTGAGGCTTACAGCTTATTAATTAAACACTGGTATCGGCCGATACTCAAAACCCAGGTATCGCTATCGGTATTGGGACTGAAAAAGTCGGATCGGTGCATCTCTAAGGGAAGCCCACTATTCCTAGGAATTACGTTGATATTGGACAAGATCAGGATGGTGGATGGTTGATACCATATCTAATTTATATGTGGGAGACCACCATTCATGATCTGTTACAATCCACTAGTTAACGTTCGCTTTTTAGCGACGCTAGCCGTTCTGTGGATAGCAATGTCAGTGGGGCCACCACTTTTGTCCAGACTGAAATATCTAAACAACTACTGATTAGGTTGCCATGCAAGTTGTTACAGTTATCAGTGGTATTATGACTTTGGTTATCCCCTGGCTTTTCCTCTAGTGCCATCACCAGGATGTAGTCTCTTATTGTATCCCTAGCTTTTAAGTGTTTCAGTTGCCTAACTTTAACCATGACTTAACAATAGTTTATTTTCCATAACCACAATCTTTTCATAAACGTAATACAATACTGTAGATGCTATACACAGATATTGTGTTGCGTAAAAGTACCGGGCAGAGACGAAAGGCAACTGATCTTTGAAAAAAGTATTTAGATGAAAGTAAAAAGACAAAATAAAAGTCGTTCTTTCACTTTAGATCAGTGGGGTTTAATCATGTGCCATTGAGGGTCAAAATAATGCAGCCTTATGTCCAAAATGACTCCGTATATGCTTCCACTTTACGATCCTATTCAAATGTCCAACTTCTCAATGTGAATTGTATTCCTTTTAATTCCCTCAAAAATCCACACAATGGAACAAAAAAGATACTGTCCACGCCAAAGCATTCACAAAATCTACTAATTGCTACTCACTATAGAGTCAAATATTGAGTTATCATGTAGAGTATAGGGAAAAGTGATTTTGGACACAGTCCAGGTTATCATTCCAGCCAAACATTGCACCAGGTGTGTTTACTGATTAGTTGCTTTCTGTCTTGATAAGTGGTGAGATCATCATTAGAGATGACTGCCCTTCATGGGACAACAATAGGAACAGCAGTCCCATAGTAGCATGGCAATTGACTACACAAATTGTTGGCAAAGTAGCCTGTAACTCAACCAGATTACTATTCTGGGGTAAATAGGCCATTAACCACATTTTGTACACCTTTTCTCAATAAATTTGTTCTTGAAGATCCTGCTACACACTTAAATATAGTCAACACAATGGCATTGAAACAATTGTTTTATGTAAATGGCATTTAAAAAACTTAATTGATTTAGCTGTGGTGTAATCAGAAGCTCCAACAATAAGTTTGCAAGTTTGTTGACTGGTAAATTATAAACAAGGACATTAAATGTGAAACTTATGCTGGCTACGACTACAGTGGCTGGTTCCTGAGGTGATTAGTGACATAGAAAGAAAAGTGATAAAGTATTTTAATGTCAGTCTGCAACCTTATTGTCACAGGCTGCTTTTCCTGGCCTTTAGGAAACCATGCGTATAATTGTACCATATGGAGGGGTCAATACTTTGCCATGTGCAGGATCAGCAAGCTGGAACCATGCGAGAAATATTGCTGGCTTATGAATTATTATTCCCCTCTAGGAACTATTAAATTCACCCTTTTTTTCCCTGAAACATATGTGCAAGACGGCATTATAAATCATCTCTTCGTAGAGAGATAATAGCTATAATAGTTGTGAGCCTCATCATTAACAATGACAAATTCTAGAAAAAAAGTGCAACCGGATTTTTTAAACACGTCAAATCCAGGTGCTGTGCAAATGTGAGCTAGAGACATGCTAAACATAGCAAAAGGCATGACACTGCCTTCAACCAAATAACAGCCTCTTGTCTGTCACAACTGGGGGAACACATCTTTTTGAATGTCAATGGGTTGCATGAAACCGCCCGAAGGTAATTTTACACACCACTGACACAAAACATGTTTGAGCTGTTTCATACAGAATTAGACAAGCTGTGGTGTTAGCAAGGAAAATTGGATTATGGGGGATATGTTTTAATCTCATGTGTCAACAGGTTAAAATACCTTGTAGGAAGACACGGATAAGAGGACAATGGCATGCGGACCCCGAGAAAATCAATCAAGAATGCAACGCAGCATTGGAGGTTTGGACATTCAGTATTGGAAATGACTTGACATAAAGCATTTTCTGAGGATTATATAGTCCCTCTAGGATAAGGTCACACAGCTTGAAAAAAAATGCAAATTCCTTTTCTTGAAGACCCACATACAATTTTTTTTCTTACAAGCAACATATTCGAGTCCTGTTTATTTTTTTCTCCAAATATGTGATTAGGTAAATTCTTGATGGTATATCATACCAATTATGTGGTTAGGATTTGCAAATTAATAAGGAAAAAAATATGTTTGTCTCTGCAATTTTTCAAATGCGCAATACCAGAGTAACACGACAACAAAATGATAACCGTGGACAAGGATGTCCTCGTCATCTTTCCTCTTGTCCACTACCTGCCTGGTAATTGAATGGGCCATTGGGATCCCCTGACTTTTGGGAGTTGTAGGACAATTTTCTGCTCTACCCTGGGGAGCAGGGACTGCAAGGAACTCTGTAAAGCTGGGCATACACTGTACGATTTTTAGCCCACAATATAACTTTCAATATGCACAGCATTTATACTTGCCATTATGTCACTTTTTACAATGTCATCTGCAGTCTAGTTCCCAGTGTTTGTTCGCAATCCAATTGTTTATCTTTAACTTTTTTACATGTTGATTTGAAAGGTTACACAAGCTGAAAACCTTATTTTCAATAGTCTTCTGCTTACAATGCTTTCAGTTCTGCACGTATGATGGTGACCTTGTCTGAAGCGTCCTAGACCCACACTGTCTTCATCTCTCGCTGTTTGTACTTTGTATTACTTCTACTAGATTCCTGAATTATTAAATCCTGCAGCTGTGAAATGAAGGGTTTTTCAATCGCATAAGTACAGAATGCAAGAACTGAAGATTAGAGCACTACTAAAAAATATTCCTGGTCTCCTGGCAAATGTTTGCTTTGCTTTAATGCCCTTTGATAATGAATGAGATAAAAGTATACAAACCCTCTGAACTCGTTTTTTAAGCGCTGACCATATTTTCTACTTTAGATATCTGATTTAATACTCTAAACTACAAACGTTTGGTTTAGAAAGGTGGTTGAACACAGTGCAGTCCTTCGCTTCTATTTGGCTTTAAGACTACCGTGTTAAACATGTTTAGGAGGTAACAGTGTGAAAGCTGCAGTGGGTAGAAATGGCATCTGAAAGATTTCACAGACCGAAGGAAAACAACCAATCAGAGCCGAGCTGGAGCCTGCCGTCTCTGAGCAGCTGTCAATCACTCACAAACTCCTATCAAACGGTCAAACTAGGCAGCGCTGATCAAATATGAATCAATAGTCTGTTACTGTAATGCCTATTTCTCGCCTCAAATGTTTTCAGAAACATCTTGTAGTGTACTGTTTAGCTGTAAAATGACAAAGTTTGTCACCCGGCAGCCATGTTGAGAACAGTTGAAGAAATACCAAGCACCGCCCACCAGCCAGAGCACAGCCAATAGGAACGCTCAATAGGAATGCCTGAAAACAGAGCCATGAGGAGGTGCAGAAGTCTAGTTTTCTCTCCGAACACTTGAATTACAATATGCTGAAAGGTTATTATGGAATTTTTGCCCAATGATGCCAAAAAAATTCTACCTACTGCAAGTTCAATGTTTAAGAAGTATTTATTGTGCCAAGTGTGAGACTGAATGCATGTGTGTGATTGTCATGTGCACACGTGAGCTTGTGTGTCTTTGCACGCTCCAAACACTGTTAAGACTAAATTGCACACCATGACCGAATCTGGATTGCAAGCCCAGAAAGATTGCTAAACTGGGAAACCAAAACATTCTTAACAGCTGGATTACCTGGGGAATTCACATTGACGTCTGCCAGCCTTGGTCCCGAATGGAGATGAACATGTGCTCCCACCGTAGTCCGTCTGGTCCCCTTCGACAGGAGAGACTCCACTATCGCATCAGGTGTTGACGCCTTCTGCCCAGCTCTCCAAACACTCTGTAACACTAAACGTCATTTAGAATCACAGCCTAGTTGGGAAGTATTCTGAAAATTAGCTTCACTTGCACCTCTGCCCTTTTGTACTTTTTTTATCCAGTTAATCTGTCCTTGCATGTGGTTTGATGTAAGACAGTAATGAGTAAAACAGGTTGGGTAGCTTCTTTAAAGCCTAAAGAGACACTAAATTATAAATGCACAACAATAAATGGGCTGCAAGAGGTCAATGTGGTTTCGCTGGCGCTTGTCCTTCACCTTATTGCCCACACATGCCCTATTATAGGTTTGGCAATCAGTTTAACTGCGGAACTGTAGCTCTCTATTACTCTCGTTATAGTGTCTCTACATCCCTCTTTGAAATGATATCAAAAAAGCTCAGAAACCACTTGCAATTTACACCTTTTTTTAATTTGCATAACAGCCAATTATGGTCAATCACTCCCGCGCTGTTTGCGGACTAAATACAATGCTAAAGCAACGGGGACACCGTAACCATTCCCCACATGCAGCAGACAAAATCTACAAAGTAGATTTCTTTTACACAGCAGGATTCCCAAATGTCATTGAAGGCGTAGTTGGAAGGCATTCATTAAATCCATAATACCATCTTCTGAAGATCACTTTATTTACCAACAGAGAAAGCACACCTACATTAACACACAGGTTATGTGCAATGCTCAACGACTCATTGCTAGTGTAATGGCAAAATCTACAATTCATTCTACTAAGAGCTGACTGCCTGAGGTAATGTCAAACAAAAAGCAATGATGCAGGTGGGTGGTTGTTAAGTGTAGTATGTGTAATCCCAATGTTCCTCGTAGGTACAGGTACTGTGAAATCATTGTCATTGATAGAATCAAAATCCATCAAAAAGAGGGGAAACTGTTCACAGTACTTTACAGTAAATAGGATTCCTACTTTGGCGAGGACGCCCCAAACGTCTGAGAGAACCTAGAATGAAGAGGAAAATATAAAAGAGCTGCTGATAATGCTACAGTTCACTAAAGTAATTATATTTTTTTTATATATATATATATATATATATATATATATATATACTGTATATATAATTGGAAAAGAAAAAAAAAAGCAAGTGAACCATGTACTGTGTGAGCTGCATCTGATTTCACGCTTTGAAGATATTTGCATAATATTTTAGTCACCATTTTCAAGATTTAGAATGAAAAAAGTACATAAAATCCTTTTATTTATGACCTGATGGATTGCACGTTTAAACACAAATACATGAGGACACACAGACTCACGCATAAGGACTCATAATTCAGGGACAACGTGTGTTCTCTTAATCATTAATAGATAATAGTAATCACTCAGAATGTAACATGTAATGGGGCATAGATACATGTACAGCACAGTGACATTTCTCTCTCTCTCTCTCTCTCTCTCTCTCTCTCTCTCCCCATCACACACACACACCCACACACACAACTTTTATGGTGTCCAGTTTGTTGCCTGTATTTGGGTGTCTGTCCTCTGGAGTAGACCATCTGCTCCTTCCTATTTATTGCTTCTATCCCCAGTTGTGTTCCATCCTTCTGGTGGTCTTCCACCCCCATGCCAAAGCAGACACCAATTAGAGAGTTATGCATTAGACTTTTCACTTCTTGCTGGCACTCATTATGTCATGTAAGAGTTTGCTTTACTCCTCTGAGCACTTTAAAGACTTTCAAACACCCACAAAATCCAGTAAAATGAAGCTAGGTGAAGTGAACAACAAACCATATGCGATTTCAAAGTGTTTTTGTCTGTTTGAGATTTCTTATGACATGGATAAACTGTAATTATGTAGAAACATTTGGAGAGTCTGCTGAATACATAAATTCTCTAATGCTTCATTGAATTTTATCTTTTGCACAGACAGTTACCGCGCACCAAACACTTTCTTTTAAGACATCGGTTCTCCTCTAATAACTTACATCTACTATATTTACAATGACCTTTAGATAGATTTGTTTTTCCACCATTGTAGATTTGTTTATCACCAGCCAATCATACACATCTGGGGGGCTTGAGGTTGTTTAGGAACTTGCCCTGCTACCCTCTAACAAAGACGACAAAACACATTCTTGCATCTGTTGGGTTATGGTTATGGGCATTTACCGTGTGTGTTATTGACTTGGTTCTTCCTTCATTGTCTCCGTATGGTAACTAAAGAATGTTTAAGGTATGGTTATGGGTTTATGTGGCCGTCCACCTCTTTAGCCTCTGCGCCCTTACTTATTGCCATGTTATTTGAACTTCACAAAATGTCCTGCTTTAGCACTGACTGTTCCCACTGAATGTAAACATTTAATGCAGAATAGTTGAGCAAAGATAGGGTTGTCTCTGCTCTTCTTTAATGCACACAGCCAAACAGGTAGCTGTGGATCACTCGCAGTGAAACGTGTACTAAGCAGTGGTGGATTGCAGATAGGTTTACAGATTTTTTAGCTTTCTATTCATTTCTAATGTTTTTATATCCACAGACGAGACAGTGGCAGAAATACACTGTCAAACCCCATGAATGAAAATGTGTATTACATTATGCCATCTCAAGAGATGATGAAGCCTCATTAAGTCCTTTTCATCCCTCAAGAACCCCCATTAATTAAACGACTCTGTCAGCGTTAGAACACGTTTGAAAGTGGCCGTTTACGATTGGTTCATTATTAAACCACGAGAGCGGCAACTAAACAAATGAAATCAATACATTTAAATAATATAAATATTTAATTTGTTTTCACTCTTTCCAAATGACACATGCCGTACAGTTTATTTAAAGGAATTGTTGAGATTTTTTGAAGTGGGGTTGTATGAGGTACTTATCCATAGTCAGTGTATTACCTACAGTAGATGGCGGTCGGCCCCAGATTTGAGAAACGGGTTGGAGTTACCGCACGGAACCTAAGCAATGTACTGCTGTGGACGGGGGCAGCGGCAAAATGTATTTTAGCCACCTAAAAGAAAGGCCCACCTAATCAGGAAGCAGGCAGCGGCACACACACGAAGCAGAGCAGAGGAGAGACAGGTGAAGTGAAGATAACTTTGTCGATACCAGTTTCAAACGGGCTCAGTAGTGAACGACACCCTAACCTGATGACGAATTTGGTGTTTTTGTGTTTTCGGCTGAGCTAGACCAAAGAATATTTGGTTTAAATATATCGGTGATGTTGTTTTGCCCTCATTATTCTCCGTGAAGTTTGCTTGGAGTGATGTAATGTGGCCCTGGTGCATTTCATGTGGAGTGAGCACTTCGCTCGACTCTGTTTAAAAGAAATCTGCTTTTAAATGCTACATTGCTTGTCAGCAGACGATCATATTGGAACTTAGGAGGCAGTTTGACCTTGTGTGCTCTGATTAATTTGGCATTCACACCAGTCACAATTTTGTTTTAATGAAAACTCCACTCTTGGCATTTGCCCCTGGTGTTACACTGTTTTGGAAGAAGGAAATAACGGGAGTAACAGGCGAACCAGCTTTAAAAGTGACATATTTTTTTTTTTAAATAAGTGCTGTGCGGTGGATCTAATTCATGCCAAAGAAGAGTGATTCTTGTGGATTTTGAAAAGTGACTGATACATATTTAAAGAAGCTTAAACGTGTTAAATTTGAGAACGGAATTTGGTGTGGTGTTAGAATGAGTGTTTAACCCTCAACTCTGACTGTCTTCCAGTGTCCCTGTAAGCACACCTGCTAATGATTAGCATGATTCTATGCTGACATTAGCATTTAGCTCAAAGCACAAGCTCAACTTTGGTCTTGTTCATACCTGCTTGCATCAGTATTCACCAAAGCCTCAAATTAGAAATCGCACAAGGATTGCTAATTATATGGGGCTGGGAGGCAGTAGCTCAGTCCATGGGGACTTGGCTTGGGAACCAGAGGGTTGCCGGTTCAAGTCCACGTATGGACCAAAAAAATGGAGTGAGGACTGGCAGCTGGAGAGGTGACAGGGTACCGAGGTGCCCCTGAGCAAGGCACCGAACCCCCAAACCAGGGGCGCCGTACCATGGCTGACCCTGCACTACCCCCCATGATTGCATGTTCTGTGTGTATAAAGAGGGATTTGCTGCCAATTACCTTGTGGATTGACAAATAATTAAATTAAATTAAATTACATTTGATTGAAAAAAGATGTTATTCTGATATGATTAAGATATCAACGTTAAATGGATAAAAGTAGATATGTTGAAAGTATGTGTTGACAAGATAAATTTAGTAATCCACTTGATGCCCTGACAGTGTTATCAGTATGAAGCCCCTGCAAACAGCTGTGTGTCTGAATCTGTCCCATGTTGGCTTCAGCCAAGTGTAACCGATGGGAAAACAGAGAATCCATAGAAAGAGGACCTTGACAAAATATCTTATTTTCTGGATAGTGTGTGTGCGTGCATGTGCATATGTATGCACATTTATTCAGACACAAAGAGTGTGTGCATGCAAACCGGTGGTGTGAGAATGTGTACCTCCGTGTGAGTTGATGTGCACACATCAGAGCTGCCGTGGCTAGACGTTACCTTCTCCTGACAATGCAATTAAAGCCCTGGTGCTGCATGTAACCTTCTCTTTACTGTCCAGGGAGACCAATAAATTGCCCCCATGTTTGTCACAATAAAGGAGCTTTCAGACTCAGGGAAGCAGGTATGTGCGTATGAATCTGGATGCAGAGCAGCTGTTCAATTAAACCGGTAAGGTGGATATGCACCCAAGGCAATAGCATGCCACCATCTCTGGGTGAGGCTAACACATTGTACCCTGAAATGACACTGAGACTGGAGTGCAGGAGCAAGGTTGCATATGTACGAATTGTCTGTGGAACTTTTGCTGCCTACTTTTAATTAGATCTCCCTCTGAATGTGCATGTTTCCAGCATTTAAATATGGTACCTGTTGAGCATCCACTGATGTACATAAAAAAGACAACAAAGCACATGGCCAGCTTGTGATCTCATAGAGATGTACCACATATTTCCAGGGAAAAGGAAAGATACAGTATAAAGGTGGATGTGGCAGACCTGTTGATGATTCATTTTTTTTTTTTTCTTTATATAACTGTCTTGACAACACAGAACAGAACTTGTGTCTGTTGAGGGACATTATTAGGGGCCGTACACATGCCGCGTCTAAAACGCATAGAAAACGCCAGCTGTGCCGCTTTTTTTTTTCTTTCCAATGTGCTTGGGAGGTTGCGCTCCTGTCGCGCCTTCCGTTACTAAGCAACCATAACCTGTGTGCTGACATGACGATGATGATGAAGTTGCGGTGATTAAGCAGGAAGCCTCACTGACTAAACTAAACACAATCAAAACAACGATAGATGCATTTCCAGCACCGTAAATCCCTCAAAGTAGCTTTACTGGTTTTTCTGTGTCAGCTTGGCTCACCTTTCAACCAGATGTTGTGCCGTCCTCGGACGGAAAGGGTGAAGCAAGTATAGCTGTCCGTGGGACAGATGGTAAAACTGCGGGTAGTCCTCAGGAATGACCCGAAGGCTTCGAAGCTTCGACCGTTGCCATGGTATTTGACCTCCACATCACTATTTGAATGCTTCGTTTTAAATTTTTTTTAAAACTTTTTATATACAAGTATGCAATAATAATGCAAAACATACTCAAATAGCCCATGAAATAAGGAATAACCCCTCAACATTATTTATTATTCATATTCAGCATTAATTATTATTAGTTATTCTCAGACAGATGTCACGGACATTGAAAAGAGGGATATGGAGATAATAGCTTCGAATAGCTTTGAATAGCTTCGGATAGCTACAATACATGTGGTGCGTGCTGCAGCGTTCCAAAAGTTGAACTGTTTTCTGTTATCTCAGGCGTGGCCTTCCTGGCCCGAAAAATAGGTACATGGGAATGGTTGCGCGCCACAACGGCGTTGCTTTCGTGTTTGAGCGCGCCTGCCACGCGTAACAATGGATTTGAGCGTGCAAAAGACGCGGCACGTGTACGGACCCTTAAAGTTAGAAGATGCACAAATTCATCAAACATTTTGCTCCTTGTTATTGATGCTTTCTGCTGATGAACTTGTGTCTTATTTATCAAGCAGAAGCACTAGCAGCACAGTTTGCTTCATCATCGTCATTTGAAGCGTTATCCTTGTGTCCGCAATACTGAAATTGCCACCCTCTCCTTTATGCGTATGCATTTACATACCATATCCCCTCCCAAATAGTGGGAGGCACCATCAAACTATCTAGGGAGCCGCACTAAATTTGTAACAAAAATACAATTTAGAGCGCAAAAAAGTGGGCTACTGCAAGCCAAACAGAGGATGATTTTGATTTCTCTTTAATGTTCACCTCCGGGGATCGTAATGCCGGTCTGTCGGTCGGTCCACCACTTTGGTTCTTTGGACTGACATTAATGGCCCTCGGTTGATGGATCCTACTGCCCTTTGTGATCAGTTTCACTTATTCAGTGAACTATGTCAACATTTACTTGATGGATTAGCACAGACATTCATGGTTCCCAGAATCCCAATGATGTCGGCGATCCCCTGATTTTCTTTTAGCGCCTCCACGAGGTTGGTTTTGAGTGAAATGATTAATTGTGAAAGCTTTACGATACCTTAACTTATTGTCTAGCACCATCATCAGTTAAATTAAAAATGTATTTTTTTTTTTTCCAATACTGCTACTGTGACGTTAGCATGCGCCTCAGCTGCGTGCTAACTTGCCAAGATGGTGAACGTGGCATACCTTCAAAAAAAATGAGGATGTTAACATTGTTATTATTAGGATGTTAGCTTGCTGATGTTAGTTCAAAGCACTAACTAATTGTAACTAACTGTCTGATGCAGATGATTGACAGAGGACAACTCACCTTATCTCGGATTAATTTTTCATCATCAGTTATAAGTGTGAAGGGAACTTGGATCAGTAATGCCAGACGCTGTCAACACTTTTCAAATTCTATTACATCTCGCCGTCTTTTTGTCTGTCAACTTGTCATTCTCTCACTAGTGCTCTTTTTGGTTTTAGTTGAAAGATCAGCAAATTGGAGAGGCTACAGTATTCAGCCAGAGGAGAGCCATTACAGACAAGAGAGAGGCAGAGCAGACGAGAAAGCATGTGAATGTAGACAGAGGAATGATATTTGGACAGTTGAATAATTGACTCCTTATCCAATGCTCTTTACACATCAGAGGCTCTCCCTCTCCTTTGACTCCGTGACTGATCGGTTGTTCTCAAAATGCGGTAACTCAGGCAACCAAAATACATCTATCCCACAATGAAAATTGATCTTGACAACTGACTCTCTTGTTCTTTCCTTCCCTTTCATTTCCCCTCTTTGTCTCTCTCTCCTCCTTGCTTTTTGTCTTATAACCTCCTGACAGCCCAGAGTTTCACTGTCTATAATGTCAGTGTCGTACGTACAGTGATTGTGATGTGCTTCGGCTCACCATGGGGTTTCCCACTCTAACTGAGTGTCGGATGGTGTTTAAAAGTTATTTTGAGATAGTCATTTGTCTTTGTCTGTCAGAAAAGCAGTCTTGATGGTGTCAAAATCGAGTCCTTTCATCGTGTTTTCTGTAATCTTATAAAATCTAAATAACGTTTGACAATATGCTGATATACCTAATGGGTAGACAGAGATTTCCAGACCATTCATCACCTTTTGTCTCATAATAAATACTATTCCACGGTGTGACTTGACCACTTTCCGGTAAATAAGATACCATCAGCATAACAGATTGGTCTCATAAAACGGCATTGTCAAATTATTTTCCAGACCACGCAGTACTAATTAATTCTAACTAGGTTAGCTTTACAAAGTACCTCATTGCATTTACAAGCTCATTTGAGAGTTAATGCTGTTTGTGTCATTCCCAGTTCCTGTTTTATTAAGAATTTATTTAATTATTACCATAAAGAATTGGAAATGTGCCATGTTACACCTGGATATCGGGGTGTGCTGCATTATACTGGAGAACAGTATATGACTAGTCTTATCACACATCTAAACTGTGTAAACTGAAACACATCACCTCAAAATGTTTTTATGGAAATGAGGAGAGGTGTCACCACCTGTCAGTGTCTGCGCAATGACAAATTATCACTGTATCAATGTATCTCCAAAATGCCAATATAACAGGAACTGAGAAAAAAACAGCCTTATTGTAAGGTTGGTAACAATCAATGCTCAAGATTATCCACTGGATTTTAACCTTCATCCTACCAACTGAGGTCCCCGCAGACCCCAGAGGTCTACTTTTTGTCATATCTCACAGGTGCTTTATTCTATCATTCCAATTTTCATCACTTTGTTTCATATCATAGTTTTATGTTTCTGTTTTTAATTAGTGCTTTTTAAATACTTTTTTAAATACTAATTACCAATTAGTATTATACCAAGTAATTAGTCCGAGGGGCGGGACTTAGCGAAGGGTCAATTGCAGCCTATGCAGTTTTAATAAATAGAATATAATAGAATAGATAGAGACAATGTTTGCTATGGGTCCTAATAGTATCACACATTATCAGGGAGGTATAGGGACACTGTCAATAATTCTGAAGGAGACGGACACAGATTTCCGTCTCTTTTCATTTTTCACAATATGCTAATTAACTGTAACTTTCCTAAAATAATATTTTTTTCTCCAGATGACAATAATTAACAGTAACTAATAATGTTTTCAGAAGAAATACGTTAACATTTTGCTCTGATGGGTGTTTCTTACAGTAGTTTTATTCTTGGGGTCCCCAGTAGGTAGGCCTAGTATGTTACATATGTTGGTAGCATGACGGTTAAAAAGATTTCATGAACCTCAGATGTAGAAGTATATACTGTAGCTTTGGTTTGATTTTCATTAGATAGAGATGCCATTTAAATGCTTGTCAAAATCTAAGTATGTTAAGTTTAGAGGAATTCACACTTGCGCTACACATACTGGAAGTCATCTTGATTATCTATAACCAGACTTTTTTTTTTTTTTTAAATCTCAACACTCTGTCTCATTAGGACGTCGTTGATGTAGTGGCAGACAGAACGGCGGCAATTCCGTCCGTGGAGATGAGCAGTCAGTCGGCGAATTGCTGTTCGCTGAAGACCAAGGAATGGTAGACGGCGGTGGAAGCTGCCCTTTATACTGTGGAATCTGCACGTATTCAGGTAGGCACGTCTTGATTGGCCGGCTACGTTTATTCAAATTTCATTTGACAAATGCGTGCTCGTGATTGGAGGAGAGTATTACCCATAGAGCCCAGTAGCGGGCTCCGTCTGAGCTTATAAAACTAGGGTTACAATATCGTAACCTTCGTTTTCTATATCCACTAAAATTTTTATAAATTGCATTTATCGTGTTTCTTTTTAAAATGTTTTGCTTTCACTGCCCAGTTTTCCGTTTTTTTTGGCACACAGATGCCTTCATGCATAGTAATGATGATTCATTCTTCCTGAGTTGGTTGAATGCCACAACAGTCAATTAATACGTTCCTCTCCGCCCCTGTAGGTTGCCTAGTTTGGCATGAAATGCATTTAACCTAACTATTCAGCAGCAGGCCAATTCATAGTTTAAATGTGATTTATGTATTTCACACTATGAATTCCAGAGTGTACTGACAGCATGGTAAATCAGGGCACTGTTGCCTCACTGTAAGTGGATTCTAGGCCAGAGACCTTCTGTTTGGTGGTCTTGGATAGATAACATGTCATGAGAGTATGGGAAATATGTCAACTCTGTCTGTCAGAGAGCCAAAGGAACCTGGACGTCATGATGACGTAGATGATGTTGATGACGCGTGGATGCCAATCATCTCCCCATATCAGTGTACTGTTTGGGAGACGGTGTTGGGGTTGGTTGCCATTCTGAGTATGGATGATTTTTATCTGTAATTATAGGAGCATGCCCACTGATGATGTTGTATATATGGTGCAGTTTATTCATTCTGCCCTGAAATTAAAATCAAGGGAGGGGCTGGGAACGGTATGACAAAGATCAGAGGGATCTGAAATGTGGTGTCACCAAGCCTAATTATACTGTGACTTTGCAGTCTCTGTTTCTCCAAGTTACGCTGTGTGGATGTCCATGAGTGGAACGTTCCAATTTGCACCTAGTTACCACTATACCAGGTGGTCTCAGGAGGAGGATAGATTGGGGTGCTGACCTTTCTGTGATGTTATGTTGACAAGTATGATGGCATTTTGAAATAGATAGTGTGGAAAGGTTGCACAACTGCACTGCCAAAGTATATAGTAAGTTCTACTGCATGTATTGGGAGAGGTTTCCACGCAAAATATAAAGAAGGGTTTTAAAATACTCACTGTGGCAAATATAAAGGTGATGAGTGTCATTATTATTATTGTTGTTAAATTTCCACTGCTGATATTCTAAAAATGGTCTGCACACCAGGTGACAATGAATCCAAAATCTACAAAGAATATGCTTTACTTAGTTCACATGATCCCTTGATTATTTGCGAGACTAAAAAGTTGCACCACAGTTTTGCATTCAGAAGAAAATCTTGCTCGGCCCTTTTGAATTTGGTTTTGTAATTTCTAGGTCAAGTCTCTTTTCCAAGACATTTAGCAGGCTGAAGATTGTCTTTCACAGTGGTTGGAACATACCCTCCTGTCTCCTTTCTTAAAATTGATAACCGCCCTCACTGTTTGCCAAACCAAAGACCTGCAGACTGACTTGCAGTCTTTACCTTAAAAGTCATTGTCTGCTTAAACAACATTATGCAAATGATCTTTTTTCTACTATCTTAATGACACTCGTGGACACTGAGGCCATTACCGTGGAAAATTAATTCAAAAAATGGGAGACCCAGATAAAGATGCCAGCGTTCCTTTGCCCTCACTTAGGTAAAAATAGACCAAGAAACGGGACAGCAAACAGGGAGAAAGGCTACCTGTACCATCACTATGTAAAACAAAATGTCAGCTCTAGAAATCCAACAGGCTTGCAAATATCCAAACCAAGATTGAGAGTTATTAACTATTGAGATTATTAATATTGTGAGAACTCGATGTTGCGACATTGAGGCACAGTCATTCTCACACTATTCATTCTGCACTCTGATGTGCCACTAAATAATTAAACTACATTTTCTAAACCAGGAACTTAAAAGATGAAACCACATTCTTACAAAATAAAAGATTTAGCATTGAAAATCCTGCAATAACGTGAAATGTGATTGTGAATGAACATTCCATTTGACATATTTCTCAAGATAGGTTTTAGCTGTATATGGGTTTTGCAACCTACTGGATGGGTTTTGCGCATTTTATTCAAATTAAATTGAGTTCATCTTTTTCTTACATTACTATCTAACATTCCTTCTAACATTACTTATCCTATAGGTTCCCTCTAAATATCTGAGCAGAATTTCTCATTATACAATGTGTAGATCATAAAGATTCAGTTATAAATAGTTTGAAATCTCCACAATTGTAAAGTTTGAACATGGTCCTTGTTGATTCCATGTCCCCAACCTCTGGTCTTAGATGGGAGAAGTGTCTTCAGAGATGACAATTAAGTGTAATGCAGTCAGGATGAAATTGAAGACCTTCAAATGTGAAACCTTTATCATGGTAAAACATTTGCTGCTACATGGTGTCAAAATTCTGCTGTGTATGTCTCCAGTAGTCATAATGAAATAGAATTAGCAAAAACTATTGTCCAACTCAAGTAAAAACAAGTCTTAAAAAGCAAAGATTCAACTTGGACATCCATCCATCATCTACATAGAGACAGACAACCATTCACGCTCACATTCACACCTACGGGCTAACCTGCATGTCTTTGGACTGTGGGAGGAAGCCGGAGAACCCGGAGAAAACCCACGCTAACCCGGGGAGAACATGCAAAGTCCAACTTGGACATGATAGGGATTATTTGTCTTTTTTTGACCTTTTACCTCAAAATAATCACAAAAAATACCCAGTGATGTATGATGAAGCCATAAAACTGTTGAAAACAAAGATGTTTTTTTTTTTTTTTTTTTTTGCCAGGATTGAACTGGAAACAATAAGCATCCATACAGAGAACCCTAACCCAGTCAGGTCATACAAGACTGTTTCTTCTTTTTTCTGCATTTAATTTAACCGACTGATTATTCATCGTATAAATTGCAAACTCAGTAGACAGTGTTGTTTTAATCAGGAAGCAAGAAGTACCTAGAGACTCTCACTGAAATTATATTCAGGACAAAACAAGGCATTGTACTAAGTTTCAGCCACAGAAAGATGCAGTGCTCATGCAAGTGATGAAGAGTAGGCCTTAAGAACTCGTTTTGTGTGTGTGTGTGTGTTTGTGAGTGTGCAGGAGAGGCATACTTCACTGTTCTGTGCTGCCAAAAGTTAGTTTATAAATGGCATGTTGAGAAAGTGACTTCTGTGTGACAAACGTAAGGAAGTGAATATTTTGTGCACACTGCAAAGAACCAATTAAGAAAAGACTTGGCATTTACGACTGACATCAATCTACTGCGTCTTATTTCTTGACACCACATTACAAGGAGAATTTTCACAGTCTCAGTATATGATGTGTTTCTACTATTCATATAGCGACACTTTACCACTCGGAGACAGACAGAAGCACGGCATTATTCTCAAACTATTTTTCTACACAACTGGGTAGGAATATACAAAGGTATCATCACTCCTGAGTACATGTAGGTTAAGGTCTAGACTTGCCCGTCTGTGTGATTTATGAGAGGTTGAACATTTACACCTTGGCTTTCCCTTACTGTCTGACCAAGTCATTCATCAGGCTCCATATAATGAATGGACTTGTTCTTTGCACTGGAGCTAACAAGACGGTGGGGTCCTTAGAGTTCAGTAAAACGAGATTACAAGCACTGGTCAAGTCCGGGAAAAGGGAGCAACTCCTCCCGGAGTTGGAGCGGGAGCATTCGGCCACTGGGGAGGAGGCGATTGGTGGTGATGAAGGCAGCATTACTGTGAGTTTCTGCTGTAGTCATGGTCTCCAAATGGCAATGCGAGATCGCAAAATACTTGTGTTAGCAGAGAGAAATGAGAATAAGCCCCATGGCGGATACATTGGCATGCAAAGAAAGACATCATTTGTTGAAAATATTAACCGCAATCTGCTACTTTATAGATTTCTGTAGGAGTATTACCTTTTCACTTAGACACCTCCTCAGGGAGGTCACTGACTGCAGACCTGTTGCCAAAGCAGGCAATCCTGCCTATTCTATCAGGCTGACTCCTCCTGGGAAGGGCCAAATCAACACGTGTGGCAGTGAGTGCACTGTGTCCCATAACCTCTTTCAGAGTAATAAATGAATTTGTGAAAAATAAAATAAATAAAAACATTGAAAGGCAGGTCTTTTCCAGCTGCGAGGGTCGCTATATTGTAACAGTAAAGAGCTGCGATCCTCTAAAAAGCTTATTTCTCCTGCCACTCAGGCTCAATAATATTGAAAATAATGGGAAGAAGAAGAAGTAATTTATTCATTTAGCATTTTACTAAAAATGAAGACAACCGGGTCATGTCAAGAACAACAACTCAGGAAGAAACCTGGTTAGGAGACCCTTTTCTCGCTACACCCTTTGATGAAACTCGATTCGCTTTAGATGTGGAGTAGTGTTAAACAGGCAAGATAACTGCATCTGTGACTTTAAAACACAGACCCATTTGAAGTCAAGTCGAGCACGTATCACACCAATTTATAAGCATGATGGAGACATAAAGCAGCTGCAACATTCACAGCCACAGACCAGTACATGTACATGCTTTCATAGCTCTCAAATTGCAAGGAAAATATAAATTTGCTCGTATAATATTACGCAATATAATAGTAGTATTTAGTGCAGTACAGTGTGAGATGTAGAATAAGATGCTTTGGTGCACAGTGTTGCATACATCGTGCAGTAGGCTACAGTAAATAAGAGGTTTGATTAAGTCTAATAACATCAAATATGATATATAAAATAGAAACGGTAATAGGACAAGCAGTAAAGTATACTGCTACAACATCAACTACCACATTTGATGGTGTTATTATTGTAATTGCTGTAATAATTGCATTTTGATTTAAAATAATGTGTAAGAAAGCATATAGTCAATCCCGTTCTCCTCCGCGCTGGACACCAAGATTACTGGCAGCATGGCACACATGTAGAAAAGCAATAGCTAATGTACAGTACTGTATGTATGTACTGTATCTAGCTTGTATTTTTTTTTTTTTTTTAGTTAGATTTTATCCTAGCCTCAGACGGTCATGCACTGATGCCCATCACTGCCTCCCTTTAACAATGTATCCTGCCCCCTCCTCACTCCCTCTAGCTCTGTGGGGACACGATTAAGAAGACAGGTATCCATTACCTTGAAGCAGAGCAGTACACACTATAGCTCCAGGCTTTATGTCACACTCTAATATATACAAAGCCCTGTGAATCTACCCTCTCAAAATCCCCCATGCCCTTTATCTGCCAATCCCATGACTTTCATTGGCTGACTTGAAGGATGATATCCCTAATGTTCATGACAAATTAATCCACAGGGGGAAAGCCAATGACAGTGAGCTGCCAGTGGGTCATCCCTTTGGCTAAGTCCGTCATTTCACATTTGCAGGGATTCATGTGCTGGACTGCATAACTAAGCAGCATATTTGTACAACCTGAATGAAGGGGTTGGTGTCTGTACATACGTACAGACGGCTGGTAAGGATTCAGATCCGGAGAAAAGGAACTTAATTGGGCCTCGGTGTTACGCTTCACAAGTAATAAAGATTCTTGAATGAAATGCAGCGGTGTATGCTACTGTACCTGCAGAGGTTGTACAGGATCACTGCATGTAATACAAGCTCATGGCTGTCCTTGAAACCTCCCTGCTCGTACTCTAGCCTCAGCTTGCACCAGCGTGAACTCAAAGCGCGTGTCCGCCGCACGTTCACTGGAGAGTGGAAGAGAAAACTCAGCTCTTAAAACACCGGACAACGAGAACGAACTCGTACCACTATTACCATATTATCGAAAAATACAACTTTGATTTAGTTGTTTATGTTCTGTTAGTTTACTTTATAAAATACTGCAGATTTAAACTATTTATTCTAACAGCTCAAAGTGAAGTCAGACAAACAGGATTATCAACGAGGGGAGACGGCGGATAGAAAACATTGCCGAACAAAATTTACGTTACTCAAACTGCTTTTTCAGTTACAGCAACAAACGAGTGGACTGATCTCCCTCCAGATATTAGAGTAATGTTAAAAAGGGTCGTGTTGTCTCAGCAGGTATCTCTCTCTTTCCCTCCCCTCTCTGCTGCTCTGTGGCCGGCTCTCCAGCGAGCTGCTGCTACCCCGCCCCCCCTCCGTCAACAAGGATTAAGTAACTAGATGTTATATGCAATAATATACTGAAGTACGATCTTTGCAGGAAACCACTAACAGAATAAGACTATATAACCTAAATAACACAGATTTAAAAAAAAAAAAATAAAAAAAAAAAATATATATACTAATGAAGCCTGTCAACCTTACATTTTTTAATTTCTCATAAAATTATTGATAATAACTGGTAATGCTTATGGGCGTAATATATGCTGTAACTGATCCAACTGGGTTTTTTTTTTTAATTCTGGCTGGCTCGACAGCGAGATCAGTTTGGAGAAGTCGCTGAAAATTAGTATGACAGAAAATTGTAATTAGTAAACTACAGGGTTTCTGCCAGAAAAGTTGTTAGGCCCGGCGGTAAGTACCTTTTGACGGGGACCCAACAGACTGAAAGCAGCATTAAGGGCCCTATAGTTTATGTGATAACAGCCTCACGAACGAAATCGCAAAATTGAGAATTTAAAAATAGCTATAACACCATAGATATGTTTCATATCTCTGTATAACACACATATAACACAGATTCCATAGGGCGTATCAGTTACTGACAGTTTGGCCAGCTACCTAATGTTGTTAGGTAACGTTAGCTTGTGATAGTTGGAAGCGAGGGTAAAGAACACTGATCTCAGACCTGCTGTTTTCCTATACTGCGTTCACGTTTTTCAACCATTATATCTTATGTTTCCAATCGAGCCGCCCCACTGTAACTATAGTTTAAAAAAAAACATCTTAAAAATAATTCCCAGATGCTTAGGCCCGACGGGCCGCTGGGCTTGCAATACACAGGCGAAAACCCTGAACTACTGTGTTACACTACTGGAAATTTGACATAAACAGTAAATAAATAATCTGTTATTATATGTTCCAATAAATAAGTAACCATAGGTGAAACCTAAACAAACACACAGAACTGTATACTTAAAAAAAATCCTGCATATACCATTTACTGTGTTGGCTATTACTGAATGATCATCTTAACCTACACATGTAGCAAATAGCCCATTACATCAGCACGGCATTTTAACTTATGAGTATGTCAGGATGTGAACTTGACCTCCTGTCCTGCTATGATGCAGCTCATTGCATGTTGTTTCAAACATTACCAGTAAAGGGCGATTTGCCTGCATGAAAGTTATATATACCCGCCTGTGTTCACAGAGGCGAGAAGGAGCAAATAGCTGTCGTCTGTTGAGTGCTCCAGGAGTGAGAGGCTAGATGAAGCATGCAGACACAGATGCCAGGGCAGAGTGCATTCAGCTCCACACACTGTAGTGTACATCAACAGTAGCAGACAACTAAAGTGTGCACTCGCCTGAGTTTTGCAAAGCAGCATATTTACGTGGTAAAAATGTCAAGAGCCGCTCTTCGAAATGAATGCCTGAGCCATGTGATGCTAATTGTATCATTTCTTGGGAGCCTAAAAACAGTTCCGAGTCCTAGTAAATTTGATTCCAGCTGTGGTGGGAGAATCACTGCACTCTCCTTTTCACATATCTGAATTCAAACATGTCCTTCGTAGAAAGACTGCTCAGACCCCCGTTTGGCTCAAAATGTATTCAATTTCAGTTTGCTGCTAGCAGCGCTGCATAGCGAATGTTGCTTGAGAAATTTAGTGACTAATGTTGCATGGCAGAGACACTGTTTCATTTAAAAACAAATTTGCCACCATATATTGTTCAGTCATGAAAACTCTAATCACGAGATAAACCATTTATAACAACAAAGGGCGATGCAGTTGTGCTTGGTATTCATTGCTCTGCATTAAGCTGTTCCCTGCTTATCCAGCAGCCATGCTGTTGGTGTAGCAGGGGCATAATGAGCAGCAGCAGGGCAGCAGCACTGTGCTGTGTTATCACTTTAAGAGCTACCATAGGCTCAAGTAGATATTCTGGCACAGGTGGAGGCTGGGTAGGTGGAGATAAAGCTTTAACAAGCAACAGAGTGTGCAGCAGTTGGTGGAGCAAGAATATATTTTTTTTGAATGGATTGTGGTTCGTGTACATAAGTCATCAGCTGGTAAATTAGCAGCACACGATGTCTCTGTCCTGCCTGAACAAACATAATGCTTTGTGAAAAGAAGCAAAGTACAAGTGTCATTTGGCAAAAAGGGAGAGCACTCAGAATGAAACCCTAAGCTGTTCTTAGGATGATATATAGAAGACCTCTGTGAAAGCTCGGTGTGGGTTTTGTGACCGAATACATTCTACATCCTTACACAGAACACATATTAAGATAAAACCTTTTTGTAACATTTGAAATTGATAATTCCACCATGCATCATCCAAATGTTACATTTTAGTTCCGGCCATCCGTGTGACTTTGCATGCGAGTTATCCCTGAATCCAGACTTACTTACAGTGCATATCTCTTAAGGTCAAAATCTGGCTGCTCTCTCGCTGAGCAGTAACTACAACATGGCTTGGGTTTTTTCAGCTTTCAGGATTAATTATTCAGTGCATTTTTTGATGGACCTCTGAAACTGCTTCTCCTGTTGCAATATTAATTGCCTTGCCAAAATGTATTACAGATCTATTTTCAATCATTGAAGGGTGTCAAAACTCCACTCCCACTTGAAAAGGAGCAATGCAAACAGAGTAGAGGAAAGCAAGGAGATTACTGACCCAATGATTGTGATTTCAAAAGAGGGATGATTGAGGTGTCAACAAATTTGTGAATTTGTGCCAAGTGCATCATGCACGCATAAACATACGCATCTCTCTTTCTCTGTCTCTCAAGCCATGTGGGTGCCACTGTGGTACCAAGAGCGCCAAGCTTACAACGGAGTAGCTGCTATGCCAAGCCTCCTTTTTTTGTGTTCTTCATGCTCAGATTGAGATTCTTGCATCTCCCCTTCTTTTTTCACATTACTTTAAAGACATTGTCTTTATTTGATAGTTGAACATAGAGAGTCAACATATCCCCATACAACGGTTCATATGATATCTTACGAAAAGTCATTCCTCATTTTTTGTGCGTTTTCCTACGCATGTCCAGCACCACGTGATGCACCAGTCAATTTTCGCTCCAGTCTTTTCAAAATAAGCTTCCGTCTTCACAGGAAACAAATTTGTTAGGTTTAGGCACACAACTACTCAGTTAGGTTTAAGAAAAGATCAACTTGGTTAGGTTTAGGCAACAAAACTACTTAGTTAGGTTTAGGAAAAAATGAACTTGGTTAGGTTTAGGCAACAAAACTACTTGGTTAGGTTTAGGAAAAGACGGACTGGTTAGGTTTAGGCAACAAAACTACTTAGTTAGGTTTAGGAAGAGATGGACTGGTTAGGTTTAGGCAACACAACTACTTAGTTAGGTTTAGGAAAAGATCAACTTGGTTAGGTTTAGGCAACACAACTACTTAGTTAGGTTTAGGAAAAGATCAACTTTGTTAGGTTTAGGCTACAAAACCACTTAGTAAGGTTTAGGAAAAGGTCGTGGTTTGTGGCGTAACCACGTAAGTATGGAAGTTACGTGACAAATAAATCAATGTTGACTTCTGGTTTCACACTGGACACGAACACCGGTCTCCTGGGCAAATGTCTGGTGTTTTTTGACCTGCCCATCCACTCCAACCTCCTCACTACCTGGTGTTTGTCACTTTTTATACTTCCTTGCTCACCATTACGTGGATTACATATGAATTTATTTTGTGGGATATATACGAATTACAGTGCATTACTTTTTGTATACCTACGAACGGTGTATGAGACCAGCCTGAGAGAGTGACAAAAGGTGAAACTGGAGACGTTGCAGCTACGTACAGTAGTATGCCTTGGACCAGTGATGCACCTGATGATAACTAATGTATAAAACCATTAAAGCAGCAGTTGTCAGACCTGTAAGTAGGTTAAGACAAAGCACGTCTAAAGTTTGGAGAAAAGATTTAAAACTTGTGAAACATGTTGTCCTCAGGGAGGTCATTCCAGAGCTATGCAGCCTTAATAGCGATAGCAAGGTCACCCAGAGTTTTCAAATTAGATTTGGGTACAGCTAAGAGTGACCTTCCCGATGATCTCAGGCAGCAACTGTAGGCTCGTAGGGACTTAAAAGCTCAGTAATATAGCTGGGAGCCAGTCTAGGCAGTGTGTTAAACATCAATAGTAGAATCTCAAAATCAACCCTGAACTGTAGCTGCAACCAGTGCAGGGCAGCACTAAAAAATGTGTGATATGCTCTCTCTTCCTAGCAGTGAGCATTCTGGCCGCACTGTTCTGTAGTATTTTAAGTCTGGTCAGGTTGTGTTTTCTCAGACAGGTGTATAATGAGTTGCAGTGATACAGAGATGATGCAATAAAAGCGTGAATTACTTTTTCTTGATATTATTATTTGATAAAACACTCAAACTACACACAAAAAAATCTGTTAGTTGGAATCTTTGTACTCTACAATAGGCATAAATCTAGCTGAAGAAAATTTAGTGGCATGCCATGTCAGACAGAAACTTACAGAGGATATCAAGATGGACAGTGTTATTGGAGTTAATGCTAAGTTACTGTATGTGAATTGTAATGGGCTACCACTACGGCTGCACTAGATGATCTAGCACACCCGATGGCAATTTTGTAATTGGATTAAAAACAGCTAGATGCACACATGCATGCTGTTTTAGACAGTTTGTAAGAGTTTTGTGATTAATATTGCCATTTTGTCAGTGGTGGGTTAACCAGTGGGAGGTCCATTTTCATCCTTAAAGAAATACATGTTTCAGGGATTATTTTCTTGGACCTCAGCCAAGAAAGGCAGTGTAGAATTTGGGCCCAAATTAGACCGAATGGTTGTATTTAATGATGGCGTCTTCAGGCATGGTTGAACAACTGACTTATACAGTGAGTAGGGACACAGTGTTTGATCTAAGTGAGCTATCAATACAGGTTGAGGAAGAAGGAGGACAGTCATTCTAATACTTCCTTTAGGGAGCGAGCAGGGAGAAAGCCAAATGGTATGGGGTCAGATGCACACGATGATTCACAAATGTATTTTGGGATTTATATAAAAATGACTCTCTCTACAAAAATATTTTTCAGTGCACGCAAAAGTAGTTTTCGTGGATCGGTGCACGTCAGGGGAGTCTCAAAAACCCACACACTAACGCAGTGAAGTTCACACATGACAAGCAGTTTGTAAATGCAGGTTCAATAGTTTGTATATAAATGTCACAACATCCAAATATGTTTTAGATGAAAATTGCAATTACTTTTAAATACATTTATTTGTGGATTCCTATTACATTTATTTAAAACAGGACATATTTGTGTGTGCATCAGAAATATATTTGTGAACCTTATTTTTTTATGTGGATTTTCTTTTACATTTATATACAACGATAACTATTTTTTGTGTGCAGTGAAAAATGTTTTTGTGGGGAGAGTTATTTATATATAAATCACAAAATACATTTTTGAATCCTTCTGTGTGCATTCGTTCATATTCAGACTGATCTGACCCCATAAAACGATAAATGGACTGCATTTATGTTTTTGGTCAACTGACTTTACAACACATGCAAACATTCATACACTGATGGCAGAGGCTGCCATGCAAGGTGCCAACCTACTCATCAGGTTCATCAGCGGATAGGGGTTCAGCGTCTTGCTCAAGGACACTTCAGCACTCTCTGGAGGAACCTTCCAATTACTAGACGACTGCTCTACCTCCTGAGCCATGCTGCCCCATATGTCATACCCATCAAGTGGGTATTACAAGTATTGTTGTTGTTGTCTTTGCAATAGTTGCCATCAGATCAACAATAGATCTGAATTTTCTGAGGTAACTTTGGATCACTTACTGTAGGGCGTGTAGCAACTCAGCGGAGACATCAGCCACTGTCTACTCCATTCCCGCCTCCGAAGTGTCAAAAGTCAACTTGACGAGTGAGCGAGCGATGAGCAGTTGCAAGCGCGTAGGGAGGGTTGAGCTTGCGCTCGTCACAGCCCCGAGCATGCGGGACCATATTTGTGCACGTGGAGCAGAGGATGCGAGGATGCTTTTCCATCTGTGGATACTGTTCTACACACCATGAACTGTAATTATTATGTAAGAAATAATTATTTCACATGCTAATCACCCAGTATATTAAATTCAGCATCATCTCTGTAGAGGTTCTCATTCGTCCAGGTCACTGGATGTCTTGTAATCCTGAATTTTGTCACACATCCAAGAGGCTTCATCAATTTGGAACTAATTGATGGTGGTATGTTTTCAGACTATATGGGCATGGTTGAGTAATGTCTTAATTTTTTTTATGGCACGACGTGTTGCTTGTTCTGTTCTAGTTTAAGTTTAAGTGCCTTGGTGTGCAACACAGAAAACCATAATAGAGATCGCTTGTAATATGTGAGTGTAGTTTCACTGTAAATTTTGCATGATGAATGTTTTAATTCCGGACGTAAATAATGAGAGACC
Source organism: Sebastolobus alascanus (assembly GCA_916701645.2). Classification (NCBI taxonomy): domain Eukaryota; kingdom Metazoa; phylum Chordata; class Actinopteri; order Perciformes; family Sebastidae; genus Sebastolobus; species Sebastolobus alascanus. The sequence goes on from CAKAOJ020000232.1 coordinate 629,499, forward strand.
TCTCCTGTTTATTTTATCGGAGAGAGGTGTCCTTGTAAAGGATACAAATCTGCTTCTAATTTGTTATTTGCTGGAAATAAAGAACAAAAGACTCCCGTACACTTTTTTCTTCACTTGCAGTCAGAAATATTTAATAAAAACATTTTGGTACACAGACATTCATCAGGTTATTTATTTGGAAATAAGATGATAAACGTCTGTGTACCAAAACGTAGAGAGAGGTTTGTGTGCGGGAGTCTTTTTGTTCCATATTGTCAACCTTACGTCTACGAACCTGTCGACCTGCAGGTGAATACAATAGAGAATCTTTGTCAGTGTATAGGCATTAAATAATTGGGGACAAACATTTATGCTTTGTAAGTAGCTTGTAAGAGACTATTTGCTATTAGATAGTAGACATTGGAGTTTCGACAGCCATGTGGATTTTTATAAAGGTCTGCTGTATGTCCATTAAAAGGGGAAAAAAATAATCGTAATTCTTAGAATTTTGGGGACATTTTTGTCTTATATATTTAGTATACTTAGTATACTCAGCATTCACTCACTGTTGGCTTTCAAAGCCTTTTTTATTTTGCAGATTGGTAGAAATTTGAGATGTGCTTTTGTGTTTGATTTACAGTAACTATTGAACCAACATGGACCTGAACTCAACCTCAGTTAAATTCTTTCTTAAGTTTCTTAAATTGTCAACCTTTTTATACACGTATGTATGAAAAAGAAGCGACAATAATGCTGATCTCTGCAGTCTCCAGGAATGCTAATAGGATAAAGTAATTTATTCATACGGGGAGCTAGAGTATTGTGATCCGGATATCATTAGGCAGCCCAAGAATAGTGTCAACTGCTCCAGTATTCTCCTGACAGAGGTCTTAAGTGTTTGGTTTCACGCCTGAGAAATACAGTGCATATATTGCCTGACCCTGACTGCACTGATGAATCATGCAGCACTGTAACAAAAATGTATCCTGGGACCCGTGTTAACAAGGAGAGTGAGGCCAACATGGAACACAAGTAACATAACCCTATGCTTAGCATTAACAATTAAATAACAGATGCCAATGGGACTTGCTCCTCTACTTCCCACACAACAGTGAACTCAAGATAAAAAGCAGTAGAGTAATATGAAAGAATAAATATACGCCCCCCAGTCTTTCATGCAGAATCAGGGAAATTACAAAAGTTTTGGTCACTTTTTCCTAAACTATTTAGAGGTTAACTGTCATTTTCTGTTCCAGAAGTAAGAAAAAAATTATTCAAAATCGCTTTGACATTGGAAACAATGCTAATAACTAAAGACAGATTGCCCATGCCTGCTTTTGCCCATGTGTGTCGAGCTCTCTCGCTCTCAGAACAAATTTAAGAGCAGGCGAGAAAGCAGGCAAATAAGTATTGAAAACCTTTCAATTCGGAATCGATGTGTCATCTGATCGGCCTTTCTTTATAGAGACCACCGATCAAACTATTTAGAACGAATATCGGCCGATAACTATTGTTGGGCGATTAATCGGAGCACCCTTAAATCAATGACCTGATCAAAATGCGGCAAAAAACTTGACAAAGTCAACAGGAAAATAAAATAAAAGTCAAGACATTAATATATTAATTTATTTTAATTTATTTATATCTAAATGGATAGCGCTTCGAAGATGTGGCGCCAGAGCTCAATTTGAGCGCCGGAGTAAAAGGAAAGCGCCTCTAGTATTTCACACCATGTTTTTTCTTAAAAATGATCCGGTTAGTTACCGATTAATGGATGTCGGCTATGAAAAGAATGGTCCTTTGGATTCCCTGCTTCCGCCACCCTTGTTCATAACATAAGGATCAAGGATCAAGGAAGTTTTTATTGTCATTCCAGAACATGCTGGTACATGAAAAGGAACAAAATATAGTACTCAGGTCCTGGAACAAGAAAGCACTAATATACAATATCTCCTGGTAGCCTATCTTTTATTCCGTGTAGAAATTCAGGATGTAATAATAATTTGCAGGTCGATACACGCCACATGTGAAGAAGGAGAGTACCCACTTATTTTTTTTTCCATCAAGTACTGACTAACCCTTTTTAAAAAATGGTATCTGATCTTTCCAAATAATAACTTCGCTAAGACCTTATGTTGGATAAAGCACATGCTGAGATTGTTAATTTGGATGTCAACACACAGTGATAGAGCATCTCTCCCTTCAGTTTCTCTCATTGCAGACTCCAGCTGTTATAGTGAAGTGTTACAAATGCCTCATAAAAGTGTGAGTGAATATGTGCGAATCTTTGTGTCAGTGTGACTGAGTGTGATTGTGAGCTTGTTATATTTGGTTTTCTTGTGTAGTTCGTGGCTGTATAAAGAGTATGTAGCAGTCACAGGTCTGGTAAAGTAAGCGGCGAGTTCACACGAGTGAGCTATCGTATATGCAAATCACTACAGACCTCCACACTGTGTAAAAATCAGTGACCATATACAATAGGCAGCAAGTACCTGAACAGTTCTGCATACCTTTCAGGGAGTGAAATGCATTGACTCCTTCTACAGGTTACTGGAGCTTATACCTCTGTTTTCATGTAAATTACATTCTGCGTTATGACACAGAACATAAATCTGGCAACATCGTACAGCAACAGACTTTAAATGTTTTTTTCTAAATCTCAAATTAAGTTGGAGAAAACTGGTTTGTTGCTGTACAGTCTGCAGTGAGGATGACTGGATGATTATTGGTTAAATCCCTTTATCCCAGTACAAGTTACCAAAATGATGCAGCATTGTGTCTTAGAAACATTCTTTGGAATGGCTCAACAAAGCTGCGCCGCTGGCCTCCTTGGTGTACTCAATCACCATCACCTGATTACAAATGAACACAACATTGATACACAGCCATGGGTCCCAAAGACTCATGTTTCAGGATCTGATTAGCTTTGATGTTAATGAGAGCTTTGCCTCTATTGCTAACCCCCAAGGTATCCGGATGAAGCTCTCCGTCATCCTCTTTTGGATTCTGACACCCCTGCCCAGATGGTGGTGTAGTCTCACCCCTCTCTATCTTTTTTTTTTTTTTCTTTCCACATGCTAAATACACCAATGGAGTGTTGCCCCTGGGTGTTGACAGTGCATATGGACACCATGAATACCTGCCTGATCTCATTATAACAGACACACACACAACAAAGGAGAGGAAACATGGTATGTGAACAGCTGGCTTGCCACCCTCACTTCATCTAAAACTTTTCTAATGGTTGGTTTAATTGATAAATTGATTTCTGTTTTTAGCCGTTGACAGAGGGTTGGAAACAGCGAGGGGATTTGTGTGGGTTTATAGGATAATATCTGCAGCCGTACAGCTTTTTACACAATGAGTTCAAACTTTATACCACTCAATGGGTTATTTTATCCAAGTTGGCCGATGGTACAGTTGTTTGCTGTTACTTTTTTCCAGAAGGAGTCAAAACCACAGAAAACATATGGTACATGAATAACAGCAGGTGAATGGACAACTCCCCAAAGGCTTTTGCCCGTCACTGTGTCGAGCTCCAAGCTTGTTCCCCCTCTTCCTGCCATAATTCATCCATGTCCAATACAAACAAGTTTATTGTAGCAAAACTTGAAAGACAGTAACAAATAGTCCTACATTTTGGGCAGTGCCATGGCTTTATAGAAGTAAGTAAGTTGTCTTTATTATATAACACTTTACAAAACTGCACTCTCAAAGTGCTTTACAAATACACAAAATGCATTACAACAAAATATAATAAGAAATGTTTAATAAAAGGCAGTATAAAATCAGTAAAATCCACATGGGGGAGTAAAAAAAACACATTAGAATGCCAATCTATAAAAATTAGATTACATTTTTCAATTCATGTCTTATTCAGCAGACATAATACTGGAAGGGTGGCTGTTCATGCTACAACTGGATATTTCAAACATTTACAGCAACAGTAACAGTGCTAAAACTATAGGCCACTTAAACAAAGCACCAAGTGTGCTAAAGGCTTCGCTAGATAACTTAAAGGTCCCATTTTATGCTAATTTTCAGGTCAATACTTGTATTTTATGTTTCTACCAGAACATGTTTACATGCTGTAATGTTAAAAAAAAAAAAAAATTCTACATACTGTCTGCCTGAATATACCTGTATTTACCCTCTGTCTGAAATGCTCCGTTTCAGCGCATTTCAATAGAATTGCAACGGAATTGCGTTGCTGGGCAACAACTTGGGTCCATGTTTTCCTGTCAGCCGATGTAATTCACATACATTGCAACCATAAATAACCTGGGACACATTTTGAATGTTTACGTTTAAAACTGTGAAATAGTCAAAATATTGTAGATTTGTGACAACACAAATGTACAGAATTCCTGACAGCTTGTTTCAAAAGGCACAGTTTCTGAATACGGGCTGTGTGTATTTCTCCATGGATTGAGCGTTTCAATACTTTCACAGTATTTATATAGCACTTAAACCTGCTTTACAATAAAAAAAGACCTACGATATGGGACCTTTAAACAAGAACTAAAAAAAGACAATAGTTAACAGCACAATTACAACATTAGAAGTACCTGTTTCAGCCATTTACAATTCAAGGTCAGAAAACATCTCTCCGTGAGATTGATCATTATGTGCAAAATGACACAAGAGCAGTACTTTTTTAACTACAGTCAAATCCCCTACCTATGCAAGTAAAACATGTATAAGCCATCCTTTCCAGGGTTTTGTATTAAGACTGTCTCAGCGCTAATTCCCAGCCTTACCTTTGTAATATTCCTAATGAGCCCCTAAGCCCTGAGATCCCTCGTTCTGCCGTGTTCCGCGTTCGCTTTGATCCTGACGATCCCTTTCCCAGCATCCTCGGGGGGTCTGCGCATGGCGTTACCTGACTGCGTGGTGCTAATACATCGAATATTCATCCACACCCCTCTGTCTGCACTATCTGTCCTCCACAACAGGCAAAAAGTCAAACACTGTTTTAGAATATTTCAAGGGGAAAATTCCATTTACAGGCATGGTGACTCTTACATGACAGAAAACAATGATTACAAAGTGATATTCAGAGACATTCTTGTTTTTCTTGGTTTTGGTGACAGGTTTGGTCATGAGTGGTCAGTGCTGTCTGGTTATATACTGCAATTACCTGTGGTTTTCTTTTTACCAGTGTTACCAGTGGTTTGAAATCGCCAGACTGGCAACAGCTCTGAGACCCCTGAGCAAACAAGCACGGGCTGCTCTGCTGACTCTAAGGTATTACAAATAAGACAAGGTCAACAATGTCTATAGCTAGGGTAGTGTGGTATTTTGTAAATATATATCTGTACTACTCTATATAAATATACTGTATATAGCATGATTCATTAAATTATCTGAGTGTGTGGTTACATTGTTGCTGCATACCTACAACCAAGAGGAGGTTGTCACTGCATACACTAAATCAGAGACTAAGGGCACAATGATTAGTTTACTATGCCACCAAGGTGAAAAACAGCCATAGGTAACTCAGTAACCTTAAAGAGCCCCACCTCAGGCTGGCCTGGGGGGTCCTAGCCGTTCTTGTTGTGGTGAAACAGTGCTGTCCACCAATGATCTGATGTTCCAAAGTTGTTTTCTATCTTATTGTAAGCGTGTATGCAAAAAAACAAGAAAAAGAGCAAAGTTGAGGAGGAGCTCAAGACACGGCAGCCATCCTTGGCATCATCTAAAGTCCAAATTTGCTCAGTGAAATCTTACAGTGGCAGTAGGCAGAATGTTTTAGGCACCATTGGACAAACAATTCATAATAACATTTCAGCATATTGTAATTCAAGTGTTCTGAGAGATACTTTGGCCAATCACAGGACATTTCAGAGAAAGGGCGTTCCTATTGGTTGTTCATTCAACGGAGGCAGCTGTCAATCTCTCGCAAACTCCGATCAAACGGTCAAACTAGGCATAGCTGATCAAATATGTATCAACATTTTGTTACTGTAATGCCTATTTCTCCCCTCAAATGTTTTCATCAAACATCTTGTAGTGTACTGTTTAGCTGTAAAATGAGAAAGTGTGCTCCGGCTGGTGGGCGGGGCTTGGTATTTCCTCAACTGATCTCAACATGGCTGCCGGCTCACAAACTTTCTCATTTTACAGCTAAACAGTACACTACAAGATAACTCTGTTTGATCGAAGTTCGCGAGTGATTGACAGCTGCACAGAGACAGCAGGCTCCAGGTCGACGCCAAATTTTGAAGCTTTTTGAGTTGTCACGGAATGCTGTTGCCGTGGCGATGCATTAAAGTATAAAGGGACCTTTAGACTGTCAGTACGCTTATCTAAAGTGTGATTCTCCATTGATAATAATGTTTCCACAACTATGTAGCAGAAGCTTCCACCACACATATTGTAAGCACTGGTATTGCATGTAGCAAATAATGTGAAAATTGCTGTGAATGACCTCTGCCAGTTACTAATGCCACTTGGGCTTACACTCACAGGGACACATACAGTAACAGGGCTTCATGTTGGACAATTTATTTTAAATAAATTGTTAAACTTTCTGTGCAAGATTTGGTGGTTGGCTTGTCCCTGCGCTCTGTTGTGTTGGACTGCTGCCACTCACACTGCATGAGCATTCAACTTTCCATTTAGAACACTGGATCACGCAGGGTTTCATGTATTGTGTCAGTGTGTATCAAGTCTGAGTGTTTTTGTTGGTCGTTGTGTATTTATATATTTTAGACCCTTTGCTCCCACACCTGCCCTCTAGACATCCTCAGTGAGTTTCCTGTCTTGTATCAGCTCATTAGTGTTGGAGTATATGTCGTTTGTCAGATTGTCCGGGTTGCTTTCTTGCTCTTAGTGCTCTCGCCTCGCCACTTCTTAGTTACCCGTTAGCTGCCTGCTTTCCCGTTGCCAACTCTATGCTTGAACAACAAACAACTAAAAAGCCTTTTAACCTCAGCTGTCCAACCTGCGACTTTTGGGGTCCAGTGCCTATCCGTGATTGTTGCAGTGCGAATACTCAACCACAGGCACTGTAGCTAACCTGGTGCATTTAGACCTGTGCTTTATTGTATCGTATCAACCTTGGCCAGACATCTCACCCTTGAGCACGCTGCCACCTTTTTTTTCAAACGCTCCCTCAGACTGTTGTTCAGAGTGGCATCTGATGATTAAGAGCATTGAGAGACAACTGGGAAATAAGCATAACACCAATTGGGATAAATTGCAGCAAATCATATTTGTCATCCACAACTGATCATCGAAGAATCATGGGAGTTCAAAGTTTTTCCTCGTTTCATATCTGAGGCTATTCAAACTAAAAAAAATCCAAGTCCATCTCTGCATTTCTCATCTGAATTACATAGTGTTTTTTTTTTATAGAGCTGTGTTTGTCGTGCATATGGCACAGACACTATCTCTACAGTTCTAATGTAATGTGTTGCTGGTGATATATACTAAATCCTCTTTAATATTCAGTGAAGTAGGCTTATGATTTGTCTATTGCTGGATGATAGTTTGGGAGCTGTATTTGTACCGGATCACGTTGTGGGGCACTCTTTCTTGTGGGAGTAACAGCTTTTTGTTCTTCTGGAATGAATGTTGTGCAAAGACAGTATAAGTATATATATATATACTGTATATACTGTCTTTGCACAGTATAAGTTGCTAATAATAATGAATGAATGAACACAAAAACTCTTCTTATTTCAGTATAGTAGACCTTCGGATATGATGTATCAAATTGGCCTTCAACAGGAGAAAATATGGAAAAAAGGTGGACTCAGGCAACAATACAAAAACCGAGCTGCTTTTTCTCCCTTTTGTTATTTTTGTTTGTGCTATATTAAATCATCACATAGTCAAATTAGTGTGTAGCTCATATTACAGTATTAGTAATAGGTAATTTCCTGTTTTAAATGTATCAAAATATGACAAGGCTAGCATTTTTTTTTAGCATGCGGTGCTGTGAATGAATATTATAGCCTATGTTACTGTTTTTTTTTTCTTCTTCCGTTGTTTTCAAAACCACTCGCCTTAAATGAATTATAATTTCCCTCTTCATTCAACTTTCTAGCTTCATTTACATGATTAATTCAATTGCATTTATTTTTTTCAAACAAATCTGCATCTTCACCTGTCCCTGGTGGTTTGGTTGATTTAAATAACAGCGAGCGGCATGTGTGCTCGCAGGCAGCCACAGACCCTCGTGGCATTTTTTACATAAACCTCCATACAAATGAGTTAAATACCAAACAGACACAGGTGGCCCATGAGCATCACAATACTGCTTTCTTTTCCCACATTGTAACAGCCACAGAGATTTCTACAGGCAGTGGAATTGAGCTGGGAAAGGAGCTTCTGCTGAAGGAAAGTGTTTAGTCTGCACTGAGCTCAGCTACAGCGAGAACTCCCTCTCTCTCTCTCTCTCTTGTGTTGTGCAGCGTGAGGCTATCTACCCTCCCAGGCCTCTCTCCTCCACCCTTCTCCCTCATTACTAACGAACTCTCTCTGCCAGGCCTTACCTCAGGCGGCCCCCTGTAATTATTCCCCAATGCCACAAACTGGTGAGATGGGTGTCCGTTACACACTGTGTGCCGAGCTAAGAAAAACAACAACTGTGGGGCCATTATTTGTCAATCAAACCCAGGGCCAAAACAAAATGCTGTCTGGTACATCCTGAGTCCTAGTTATCATCATTGAAAACTGTCAGGCCAAAGAGCATTTTTATTGATTCCCTTACTTATTTATTTATTTTCATCATCCTGGCATGTTCCCTGATCTCTGTTCGGCTTTGTTACTGAGCCCTTCCTACAATCACCGTAACTTCCTTTGAACGGTGTACAAAAGCTTGTCTTTTCGAGTGTTGCTAAAACATTGCAAGCAGTTAACACAGAAAGTAGAACGATGAGCAACTGTTCTTTACTTTTCAATGCAGCAGGATGTGCTACTGGAACACAAAGTTAGGTAAAAACATAGAAATAAATGTTAAAAATATGAATTTATCCATATGAATCAGCAAGTACGGCTTAAAAACAGGTATTCACAAATCAGCCAGTCTCCATTAGAAAGTATGTCTTTCCCGTTCAGTGATTTCTTATACTCATGAGACATGAGCATAAAAAGAGAAGATGAATTAGAAATGTAGTCATCAGCAACAGAAGATGAATGAATCTGGATCAATGGATTGCAGAAAAATGAATCAATGAAGAACTACACTAAAGCTGCCTTTACATGATAATATATTTGCTCTTTGCTCACCATGAGGTAGGGCGCAGAGGCAAAACACAGCACAGGTATATTATGTCATTGAAAAGTGCGCAAGGACCGCCACTCACTGTTTCCAGGCAACAACAACAGTTGTAGCTGTTATCTCATTGGTTTGAAAGGTCAGAAGCAATGAAGGTCAAAGTTGAAGTAATTTGAACTGAACGGTGCTCCTAATGGCATCTGCAAGATTTCACAGACCGGAGGAAAACAACCAATCAGAGCTGATCTGGAGCCTGTCGTCTCTGAGCAGCCGTCATTCACTCTCAAACACTGATCAAACGATCAAACTAGGCAGCGCTGATCAAATATGAATTTAGTTATTTTATTAGTTTGACCGTTTGATCGGAGTTCGCGAGTGAATGAGAGCTGCCTCCGTTGAATGAACAGCCAATAGGAACGCTCTCTCTCTCTGAAATGACCTGTGATTGGCCAAAGTTTCCCGTCACGGGCTAGATTTTGTAAAGCCTGAAAACAGAGCCATGAGGAGGTGCAGAAGTCTAGTTTTCTCTCAGAACACTTGAATTACAATATGCTGAAAGGTTATTATGGAATTTTTGCCAAATGATGCCAAAAATATTCTGCCTACTGAAGCTTTACGCTCTGTAATAATAATAAAACAAAAAAGAAAAATCAGTCTTCTAAAATAGAAAATCAAAATCATGGAAAGGTTTGTTGCTTGTTACCTCTGTTGTTCTGGGCCGGAGCGTCTCGGTGATGGATGCAGCAGATCGTTGCTGAAGGTGGACGAGCCGGGTCGTTGATTCTGATAGGGATGGAGCGGATATCGCTCGGCTCTGTAGCCGTTCCCAACGGGTCGATGTTGTGTCTTTCCCGAGTATGTACGGTCTTTCAGACTGCCTCCGCTGATCAAACAGACTCGTGTCGTCGTTTGCAAAGGTGGCAGATGTGCGGGTGATTCACGCACAGCAGGGGAGGTCATCACTTTGGCTGCAGGCAGAGTCTGTTAAAAGTTTCAGTAATGTGCTGCTTATGCACAAACACAGCTGAGGATGTTCTCCTTTGGTGGCTGTCAATGTCTTCTCCTTAGGCAGAAGGCTGGAGGAACAGATGCAGTTTCCTCGGGATTTCTGTATCACTAGTTCAAAAATAATCACTTGCTGCCAACATTATTTTAACATCAAAAAAAGCACCTAGTTTAAGAGACAAAAAATTAATGAACTCAGTCACAAATCTACACTAGTTTTGCTAGAAAATATTTTCAAAAAAGCAAAAAATTTACTTTGTTTTGAAAAAAAAAATACACACACAGTTTGAAACCAGAACTTTTTAAATTCAACTTTTCAAAGTTGTGATGTGTTCCATCTTGGTCGGAAAGTACAATCATGTGCGGTGCAATCTTAGTACAAGATTTAGACTTTAAATCACTGCCACAAAGGCCCACAAAGCCTATGCATAAGGATGATCAAAAAGCATACCACTTGCAAATATGCTTTCTTTAGTAAATTATTATATAACATAATTTAACAATAATTCATATTTTTGATCATTCAAACAGTGTTATGAGGAAGTTAATGCTATGTATGCAGCTTTGACCCATGTATACAGGGCTGAAAATCAGAGGTATCCATCTCCCAGCATAGATGTAGTTTAATGTTTTTAGATAGGCGTTCTTCAGAAAATTAAGCAGAAGGAAGAAAACAATAGTAATGGTTTTACTTACCATCATACACAGCTCACAGCGGTTTTGGAGATGGGGACTACACACATCTGACACTGCCTGCCAAAATCACATGCATTCTACAGTACTTTTCTTGGTACCAACGGCATTGGTTTCCACCGTGCTTGTGCATGTTGCTTTTCATTCACTTTACCTTGCAGGCCTCAATATCTTTACAGAAAAGCCTGCTAAACCAATATCACAAAAAACACATACAGAAATGTCTATCTCAACACAAACCGAGCACAATAAACTTGTTTACAATTCTGCTAGCACACACGATCCATAACACACATCAGAGAGATAGCTTGTGGGACAAGCAACTAATTAGAGCGACCCACAAACATGCTGAGCCTAATCTTATGACGAGAACAATACTACACACACTTAACGGAGCTGTGTAAATCACACCAAAGCAACACTTGTAAAAATTATTTAAAAGAGGCATACCAATGTTGACAGGGTTTGAGATTTTTTCATGGGGACGGTGCTTAATGAATTTGTCTGCTACTTTTTTCCAAATTTAGATCCCCTGTGATACAGCTATGGCAGTTTAACAATGCGACATGATTATGTCTTCGATTAACAACTTGTTACTTTGACACCTCAACAAGTTTTAACACATTCAGACAACAAAGGTTTTAATGAATCCCCTTGCTCCCCTCTTAGGAATATCCAAATAGACTTGGACAACTGTGAGCAGGATGGCTCTTTGTTCAGTGACTAGTATATGAAATGCTACTTTGATTTTAATCATCTTGGCACTGGTGATTTTCCTTTGGCGTTGGTTAAAACCTCTTTCTTGCTAAGAAATTCTCAATGCAGGAATGACCCTGACAGGCTGTCGCCCTGTGAAACCAGGGTGGCAAAGGATCCAATTTGGGCTACAGATGCATGACGACAGTGGCTTTCAGTTTTCTGAAATATATCAGGAAATATCCACACTTTTGCTTATCAGATGAAATTTCAAAGTTAAAAAGACGCTGAAAGACAGTCCAACAAAGAAGAGCGAGGCCACAGGTCAACAATGGCACCCCCTCCTTCATTTAAAAGACTAAAATTGCTAACAGATGTTTAATAGCGAACACACAGCACATTTCACACAATCAAAGGGGTCCTGAGACTGTACTGCTTTTACAACAGAAACATCAAAGAACCGCTCAGCAGCTGATGTGGCAGAACTCAAGGGGAAGATTTGGAATACATTACATCAGTATTCAGAGATGCTACTAGTGAAGGCAGCTTTCTACTAATAGAGGAAGTTCCTATACTGTACACGCACCGTGAAAACAACTGATACCTTGTTTGACACCACTGATTACATTTCAGCGGTTTAAATTCTAGAAAACCAGTGTGGCATGGCTTTAATTTTATTTGGTTTGGTTATTCACAAATTAAAATAGTCATACAACTATGTCACAGGAATGTGAGTAAAATACAGTTTATACAGTGTTTCAACTGCATATGGAGTTACAAAGTTTCCAATCCTGTTCAAACAGTGTTCATATAAACGTGAACATTTTTTTATCTTGAAAAAATTCCTGATGACTCTGCCTAAAATAATCTACATTCAATTTCTGAATTAAAGAACTGTAATATCAAACACTTATTATATTACTTACTGTCTCCTGCTTCTGATGTGTATTTAAACATGTACAGGACGGCATGAGGCAGGGTGGTATAGAATGCTCGGAGACAGTGCTCCAACCAGGACAAGGTCAGCATGCATCTGCCCTACTGAGGTGTACTTGAACAAGATACTTGATCTCTCCCAGCTCTACCTATAAAGCTGACCTTGGATTTTGACCTCTCAGTGCAGGGGCAAGTCAATAAACCATCATAGTGTTTTTATTGCAGGCATGTTTCTATAATGTTTTGAAGGTAGTATAACCTCACTGTAATCTTCCAAATGAATGCATGAAAGAGATCACAGATGAGGTGAAGTTGAAGGCTCAATATATGATAATCTATTGTTTTATTCTTCCCATGTTATAACGTTGCTGTCAAAATCCATCCGAAAATCTGAAAGCTATATTTCCCAGATTTCTGGTATATATACTGTATATATATATATATATATATATATATATATATATATATATATATATATATATATATATATATATATATATATATATATATATATATTAAAATATATATATATATATATATATTTATATATAACAATATGTATATATTTATTCCTGACATAGGCTGTATACAAGAAGTGGACATAGGCACCGTGATATCACCCATTGGTTTCTGGACTGCTGTTTTGAAGCCTCGAGTTCGACATTTTGGCTGTCACCCTCTTGGTTTTTGGCCTGCGCCATCTTTTTTTTTTGCAACCAGAAGTGACATGAGAGGGTGGAGCTAAGCACAACCGAACGCCGAATAAGGAATTTTTAGGTGACCAAATTGTTATAATTAACTTTCATGAATTGAAAACTGTGAAAGGGTTAAAGTTCTATGATGAAAACGTGGACAACTCCCAGACCGGACAACGCCATAGTAACGACCTAAAGCATACCCTGCATTTTTGTCTATTTGACTATAAATGGGACCATAATTTACTGAATGAACATCATGCTGTATTGAAGAAGACTTTAAACTAGCGATTGAGACCATAAACTCATGTTTACAATGTTTACTGAGGTAATAAATCAAGTGAGAAGTAGGGTCATTTTCTCATAGACTTCTATACAATCAGATTTGTTTTTGCAACCAGAGGAGTCGCCCCCTGCTGGCTATTAGAAAGAACGCAAGTTTAAGGCACCTCCGCATTGGCTTCACTTTTCAGACCAGGAGGTTGCCCACTGGTTCCTGATTAAAAATAAATAAATAAAAGCTCTTTCAAAATAAATTTTAAGAAATAATTCTGAATGCAAACATTTCTGGGAGTCTTCTGCCCTGATGTGTGTCGGTGCACAGCTATGCAGAGAGGTAAACACACTTCCAGTAAAGGTGAAAGACAGCAGATTGCCTTTGAAGTATTTACTGGAAGCAATTGTGAAAACTGTGGAAACAGAATTGGACAACAAATTCAGTGGTATTGATTACAAATCAGAAAACAATGACATTCCATAGTTAGACCAAAGGTAACATTGTAAAAATGAGTTCAGTAACAATGAAAGTATAAAAGATTTCTGTCAGTATTTGCTTGCACACAGATCTGCCAAAAGCCTGGATGTAAGAGTGTCAGTTAAACAGTTTAACTGCTCTCGAACTGTGTTTTCAGCCTTGTTCAACGCTATTTTAGAGTTTAAGGCTTTTATCACAATGAAACATTCCCTGGCCTTCACTGCTGTGTAAGCCGGGCGCCTTACTCCTCTATATTAGAAACATGGCCATCATCTGAAACATAATATGCCAATAATGGATATAGTGTGTAAAATGTAAGGGGGATTCTTTGACCCACTCAAACTTATTCTTGCTTATATTTCATTGGCCTTGTACCTAATAGGCAGAAAAAAGGTTTTATATAAGAGAAGAAAAGTTCAAGAAAAGTAACATAAATTCAGATATCAAGATGCGGTTATGGGGAAGTTTAGATAATACAGAATGGGAAATAATGGATCTAATTAACTTCATAAAATAACATCAAAATGGATGGATGCATAGACAGGGTAAAATTTGTTTGTTTGAAATACAAGAGATAAGAAGACGTATATTTAGATAACACAGTAAGTTCAATGGATTGATATAAAGAAACCTTGCTAATAAAAAAGTGTTGTGAAAATTATGAATGTATCAGTCATGAATATAATAAAATTGCCTTGATGATAATTAAGAGAATTAATTAAAAATAGGAATACACCAGCGGTTGATGAGGTCCATCTCTTCCCATGGGAAAGAAAGACACACACTAGACCTAAATGCAAATCACATATTATGAAATCATGCACTTATTTGATGTCAGTACTTCCACCAGTGGGCAATTGGTTTAAAAAGAGGAGAAACATGTTTTAAAAGTGATAGTGTAGCCTCCCGGGGGGACAGCTGCACTTGCCCAGTTGGATCCTTTTGTTAAAAATGGGGACACATTGTCCAATGTGGCTGATGTCCATGCAGGTGACTGTCAGTGCTTTTAGCAGTTAAGTGAGAATTAGAGTTTACACAGATGGTCAATGTTGTTTGGAACAGAAGGAGTAGGGTAGCATGGCTGTTACTGTGGTACATTAATGGTAAATGGTGAATTAATGGTGCGCAGTTTGGGATTTGATTGTCTAGACACGACAAGAAACCAGTGGCAAATGAAAAGGGTCCGTACAGCTCAGGTGGTTCACTGATCATGTTACTTGCATGGAAATGCAGTATCTTGTTGTTGTGATGTCAATCAAACTACGGATGTACCTATTTTCCTAATCACTGAAATTAATTTAAATTGTAACTCATCCCATAACCCATAACGCAAACCCTAGGATGTGTTCAGGCACAATACTGAGTGTAGGTCACCCGCGTTTACACAATCACTGTAGTTATAACCTATGCGTAAAATGATAGAAAAAGACTTGAAGTGTAAAAATATGCTTTGGATCACGTTTATGGCGCGAGTGACATATGAGCCACTACGTAGCCTATGTATATTAGAGCTGCAACGATTAATCAATTAGTTGTCAACTATTAAATTAATCATCAACTATTTTGATAATTGATTAATTGGTTTGAGTAAAAAAAAAATCATATTAAAAATAAAAATTCTCTGATTCCAGCTTCTTAAATGTGAATATTTTCTGGTTTCTGAACTGAATATCTTTGAGTTGTGGAAAAAACAAGACATTTGAGGACGTCATCTTGAGCTTTGTAAAACACTGATCAACATTTTTCACCATGTTCTGACAGTTTATAGACCAAACAACTTATTGATTAATCGAGAAAATAATCGACACATTAATTGACAATGAAATCGCTAGTTGCAACCCTGTCCATTAGCCATTAGACTGAACCCTGAACATAACCTCAATCATACCCCGAATCCTAAACTGTAACCCAGAATGAACTCGGCCAACGTGAGGACTCTTCAACTCTTTCTGAGCATGACACATATCCAATCCTTGTATGCCAACATATGCTTTTTACTCATCACATGTAAATAACTGTAGGCCAGTTGCCTTTTC
Organism: Sebastolobus alascanus; assembly: GCA_916701645.2. Classification (NCBI taxonomy): domain Eukaryota; kingdom Metazoa; phylum Chordata; class Actinopteri; order Perciformes; family Sebastidae; genus Sebastolobus; species Sebastolobus alascanus. The sequence continues at coordinate 645,519 of CAKAOJ020000232.1, forward strand.
CGCCGAACAGATGACTCATATAGCACAAGCCCAGCAAAGCATAGACCTAATTATCCTCCACTGCACCAAGCTGCAGTTGTCTTTGGCTGTAAACAGTGCAATCAGGGAGGCAGCAATGTGGAACACATCAGAGGTTCCTCACTCACAGACTCCCAGGTGAGTTTGACTCTGTCTGTGATGGGCATGAATGAATAGAGAGGTAGGCAGAAAATGGAGTTAAGCAGGGGAGGTGGGGACTTGCAAATAGCATAATAGAAAATATGATTGAAATGTTTGCTGCCTATCCTTTGAAAATTGCTTTAAAATCAATCCCACCTCTTAAGGGAACTGCCCAGCAATTTGGGAAATGTTTGTTTGTTGATTTACCCAGCCTTTAGATGAGAAGATCCATATCAATTCCATCTCTGGGACGTGCACCTATAGCTTAGCACAATTTGAACTGGAAGCAGGGAGAAACTGCTAGCCTGCTTTCCAAAAACTCGAAACATGTTTAATTTAGCTGTCTGTCACCAATACAGATTCCCCTGTGTTTGGTTCACCATAGCATTTCAACATTGTGCAAATCTGGCAACCCCCAGCAGGACTGTGGACTGTGCAACTACTGCCCACACTAGGCTGCCGGTCAGAGCATTGGTCAAAGGAATAACTGGTGCAAAAATCACAATGTTTTATTTTACATTTCATTTACCACGTGCTCCATCCACCACCTCACCTCATTTTTACTCAGATTCTGGGAGTTAAATAATTATAAATAACTACATAAGCTTTATTCTCCAAAATAACATCAGCGCAGTAAACTTCACTGGGAGTTAAATAATTATAAATAACTACAAATATAAAAAGGCCAGTCATCGAAAGTCATGCGTCGTAGTTTGTTTACATACTTTGACCTCAGTAAGATGGCCGTATGGCGTTTCGTTCCAGCAATGTATTTCACAAACTAGTTAGCAATTTACTGCAAAGACACCGCTTGACCCCTCACCACCGTCTACTCAGCTGAGATGCACACTCGTAGGACAAGTGGCACGACCCACATTTCCCATCATCGATTATTTTGTTAAGTTTGCTGTTTTATGTTCAAAAATGCAAATGTTACTTTTTGTTAGTGTTTGTGATGTTATGTGTGTGTTCAGAACATGGTGGCCTATGTTGATAGTTGTCATTTTTGTGCTGGTTTATAGTTTTAACCATTAGTGAGTTGGCTGTTACATTTCTTGAGGACATTCAAGTAGTATATGAAATGCTACTTTGATTTTAATCATCTTGGCACTGGTGATTTTCCTTTGGCGTTGGTTAAAACCTCTTTCTTGCTAAGAAATTCTCAATGCAGGAAAGACCCTGACAGGCTGTCGCCCTGTGAAACCAGGGTGGCAAAGGATCCAATTTGGGCTACAGATGCATGGCGACGGTGGCTTTCAGTTTTCTGAAATATATCAGGAAAAATCCACACTTCTGCTTATCAGGTGAAATTTCAAAGTTAAAAAGACGCTGAAAGACAGTCCAACAAAGAAGAGCGAGGCCACAGGTCAACAATGGCACCCCCTCCTTCATCTAAAAGACTAAAATTGCTAACAGATGTTTAATAGCGAACACACAGCACATTTCACACAATCAAAGGGGTCCTGAGACTGTACTGCTTTTACAACAGAAACATCAAAGAACCGCTCAGCAGCTGATGTGGCAGAACTCAAGGGGAAGATGTGGAATACATTACATCAGTATTCAGAGATGCTACTAGTGAAGGCAGCTTTCTACTAATAGAGGGAGTTCCTATACTGTACACGCACCGTGAAAACAACCAATACCTTGTTTGACACCACTGATTACATTTCAGCGGTTTAAATTCTAGAAAACCAGTGTGGCATGGCATTTATTTTATTTAGTTTGGTTATTCACAAATTAAAATAGTCACACAACTATGTCACAGGAATGTGAGTGTGAGTTTATACAGTGTTTCAACTGCCTATGGAGTTACAAAGTTTCCAATCCTGTTCAAACGTGAACATTTTTTTATCTAGAAAATTCCTGATGACTCTGCCTAAAATAATCTACATTCAATTTCTGAATTAATTAACTGTAATATCAAACACTAATTATATTACTTACTGTCTCCTGCTTCTGATGTGTATTTAAACATGTACAGGACGGCATGAGGCAGGGTGGTATAGAATGCTCGGAGACAGTGCTCCAACCAGGACAAGGTCAGCATGCATCTGCCCTACTGAGGTGTACTTGAACAAGATACTTGATCTCTCCCAGCTCTACCTATAAAGCTGACCTTGGATTTTGACCTCTCAGTGCAGGGGCAAGTCAATAAACCATCATAGTGTTTTTATTGCAGGCATGTTTCTATAATGTTTTGAAGGTAGTATAACCTCACTGTAATCTTCCAAATGAATGCATGAAAGAGATCACAGATGAGGTGAAGTTGAAGGCTCAATATATGATAATCTATTGTTTTATTCTTCCCATGTTATAACGTTGCTGTCAAAATCCATCCGAAAATCTGAAAGCTATATTTCCCAGATTTCTGGTATATATATATATATATATATATATATATATATATATATATATATATATATATATATATATATATATTTATATATAACAATATGTATATATTTATTCCTGACATAGGCTGTATACAAGAAGTGGACATAGGCACCGTGATATCACCCATTGGTTTCTGGACTGCTGTTTTGAAGCCTCGAGTTCGACATTTTGGCTGTCACCCTCTTGTTTTTGGCCTGCGCCATCTTTTTTTTTTGCAACCAGAAGTGACATGAGAGGGTGGAGCTAAGCACAACCGAACGCCGAATAAGGAATTTTTAGGTGACCAAATTGTTATAATTAACTTTCATGAATTGAAAACTGTGAAAGGGTTAAAGTTCTATGATGAAAACGTGGACAACTCCCAGACCGGACAACGCCATAGTAACGACCTAAAGCATACCCTGCATTTTTGTCTATTTGACTCTAAATGGGACCATAATTTACTAAATGAACATCATGCTGTATTGAAGAAGACTTTAAACTAGCGATTGAGACCATAAACTCATGTTTACAATGTTTACTGAGGTAATAAATCAAGTGAGAAGTAGGGTCATTTTCTCATAGACTTCTATACAATCAGATTTGTTTTTGCAACCAGAGGAGTCGCCCCCTGCTGGCTATTAGAAAGAACGCAAGTTTAAGGCACCTCCGCATTGGCTTCACTTTTCAGACCAGGAGGTTGCCCACTGGTTCCTGATTAAAAATAAATAAATAAAAGCTCTTTCAAAATAAATTTTAAGAAATAATTCTGAATGCAAACATTTCTGGGAGTCTTCTGCCCTGATGTGTGTCGGTGCACAGCTATGCAGAGAGGTAAACACACTTCCAGTAAAGGTGAAAGACAGCAGATTGCCTTTGAAGTATTTACTGGAAGCAATTGTGAAAACTGTGGAAACAGAATTGGACAACAAATTCAGTGGTATTGATTACAAATCAGAAAACAATGACATTCCATAGTTAGACCAAAGGTAACATTGTAAAAATGAGTTCAGTAACAATGAAAGTATAAAAGATTTCTGTCAGTATTTGCTTGCACACAGATCTGCCAAAAGCCTGGATGTAAGAGTGTCAGTTAAACAGTTTAACTGCTCTCGAACTGTGTTTTCAGCCTTGTTCAACGCTATTTTAGAGTTTAAGGCTTTTATCACAATGAAACATTCCCTGGCCTTCACTGCTGTGTAAGCCGGGCGCCTTACTCCTCTATATTAGAAACATGGCCATCATCTGAAACATAATATGCCAATAATGGATATAGTGTGTAAAATGTAAGGGGGATTCTTTGACCCACTCAAACTTATTCTTGCTTATATTTCATTGGCCTTGTACCTAATAGGCAGAAAAAAGGTTTTATATAAGAGAAGAAAAGTTCAAGAAAAGTAACATAAATTCAGATATCAAGATGCGGTTATGGGGAAGTTTAGATAATACAGAATGGGAAATAATGGATCTAATTAACTTCATAAAATAACATCAAAATGGATGGATGCATAGACAGGGTAAAATTTGTTTGTTTGAAATACAAGAGATAAGAAGACGTATATTTAGATAACACAGTAAGTTCAATGGATTGATATAAAGAAACCTTGCTAATAAAAAAGTGTTGTGAAAATTATGAATGTATCAGTCATGAATATAATAAAATTGCCTTGATGATAATTAAGAGAATTAATTAAAAATAGGAATACACCAGCGGTTGATGAGGTCCATCTCTTCCCATGGGAAAGAAAGACACACACTAGACCTAAATGCAAATCACATATTATGAAATCATGCACTTATTTGATGTCAGTACTTCCACCAGTGGGCAATTGGTTTAAAAAGAGGAGAAACATGTTTTAAAAGTGATAGTGTAGCCTCCCGGGGGGACAGCTGCACTTGCCCAGTTGGATCCTTTTGTTAAAAATGGGGACACATTGTCCAATGTGGCTGATGTCCATGCAGGTGACTGTCAGTGCTTTTAGCAGTTAAGTGAGAATTAGAGTTTACACAGATGGTCAATGTTGTTTGGAACAGAAGGAGTAGGGTAGCATGGCTGTTACTGTGGTACATTAATGGTAAATGGTGAATTAATGGTGCGCAGTTTGGGATTTGATTGTCTAGACACGACAAGAAACCAGTGGCAAATGAAAAGGGTCCGTACAGCTCAGGTGGTTCACTGATCATGTTACTTGCATGGAAATGCAGTATCTTGTTGTTGTGATGTCAATCAAACTACGGATGTACCTATTTTCCTAATCACTGAAATTAATTTAAATTGTAACTCATCCCATAACCCATAACGCAAACCCTAGGATGTGTTCAGGCACAATACTGAGTGTAGGTCACCCGCGTTTACACAATCACTGTAGTTATACCCTATGCGTAAAATGGTAGAAAAAGACTTGAAGTGTAAAAATATGCTTTGGATCACGTTTATGGCGCGAGTGACATATGAGCCACTACGTAGCCTATGTATATTAGAGCTGCAACGATTAATCAATTAGTTGTCAACTATTAAATTAATCATCAACTATTTTGATAATTGATTAATTGGTTTGATTAAAAAAAAAATCATATTAAAAATAAAAATTCTCTGATTCCAGCTTCTTAAATGTGAATATTTTCTGGTTTCTGAACTGAATATCTTTGAGTTGTGGAAAAAACAAGACATTTGAGGACGTCATCTTGAGCTTTGTAAAACACTGATCAACATTTTTCACCATGTTCTGACAGTTTATAGACCAAACAACTTATTGATTAATCGAGAAAATAATCGACACATTAATTGACAATGAAATCGCTAGTTGCAACCCTGTCCATTAGCCATTAGACTGAACCCTGAACATAACCTCAATCATACCCCGAATCCTAAACTGTAACCCAGAATGAACTCGGCCAACGTGAGGACTCTTCAACTCTTTCTGAGCATGACACATATCCAATCCTTGTATGCCAACATATGCTTTTTACTCATCACATGTAAATAACTGTAGGCCAGCTGCCTTTTCCGCCGAACAGATGACTCATATAGCACAAGCCCAGCAAAGCATAGACCTAATTATCCTCCACTGCACCAAGCTGCAGTTGTCTTTGGCTGTAAACAGTGCAATCAGGGAGGCAGCAATGTGGAACACATCAGAGGTTCCTCACTCACAGACTCCCAGGTGAGTTTGACTCTGTCTGTGATGGGCATGAATGAATAGAGAGGTAGGCAGAAAATGGAGTTAAGCAGGGGAGGTGGGGACTTGCAAATAGCATAATAGAAAATATGATTGAAATGTTTGCTGCCTATCCTTTGAAAATTGCTTTAAAATCAATCCCACCTCTTAAGGGAACTGCCCAGCAATTTGGGAAATGTTTGTTTGTTGATTTACCCAGCCTTTAGATGAGAAGATCCATATCAATTCCATCTCTGGGACGTGCACCTATAGCTTAGCACAATTTGAACTGGAAGCAGGGAGAAACTGCTAGCCTGCTTTCCAAAAACTCGAAACATGTTTAATTTAGCTGTCTGTCACCAATACAGATTCCCCTGTGTTTGGTTCACCATAGCATTTCAACATTGTGCAAATCTGGCAACCCCCAGCAGGACTGTGGACTGTGCAACTACTGCCCACACTAGGCTGCCGGTCAGAGCATTGGTCAAAGGAATAACTGGTGCAAAAATCACAATGTTTTATTTTTACATTTCTATTTCTACCACGTGCTCATCCACCACCTCAACCTCATTTTTACTCAGACTGCATCTGCAGCTGTGTCCGCTTCCCCGAATCCCCTTTTTTGAAGTGGTGAAACTAGGGATGCTACTTTTGAATTTTTTTTCTAACCGGTAACCGACCCTCGTTAACCGATAATTAACCGTTAACTGACAAGATTAGTGCGTTGCAGCGGTGCTGTGGTTTTAGTGCTTAACAAGCCGCCCAGCTTCAACGTTAAGCCGATGCACAAATAGGTTAAATCCATCATTTATCGCCAGCTGCAGCGTATGCGCAAAACAGACAACTGAGTCCCCAGTTCACCCATCCGGGAGAGTTACTGTAGCAGCCACGATGCTGCGTGTAGTGTCGTGAACACATGCAGCCACTTTCCCAGTAAAAGTCTCCACAGCATCATTTAGTTTAGCTGCGAGGTTGTCAGCTGTGTGTCGGCGGGGCGTGACGTTAGCAAGTGTCCGACAGACCTTGTGTGTGTGGGGGGTTGTCGGTGGCGTTATAGCTGTGAACGTAGCAGTGCAGCGTGTGTACAGTTTATTTGTCGGTGAATAAATGCTACAATTCCTCAGACACAAGCCAAGCTCCTGTGTCTTGCAACACTGGCTCAGGCTCACTTAAGGTGGGTTGTTAGGGGACGGCAGTAGCTCAGTCCATAGGGACTTGGCTTGGGAACCGGAGGGTCGCCGGCTCAAGTCCCCGCATGGACCAAGTACTGAGAGTGAACTGGTAGCTGGAGAGATGCCATTTTGCCTCTTGGGCACTGCCGTGGTGCCCTTGAGCAAGGCACCAAACCCCCAACTTTCTTCTTCTTCTTCTCCTTCTCCTTCTCCTTCTCCTTCTCCTTCTCCTTCTCCTCCTCCTCCTTCTCCTTCTCCTCCTCCTCCTTCTCCTTCTCCTTCTCCTCCTTCTCCTTCTCCTTCTTCTTCTTAAGGTGGATCAGCTACTCTCCTTTAATTGACAAGCCGTTTCTCTGGGTTTTGCTCAGCTTTTTAATTCATTTTTAATATTTCTTTTAACCATTAAACCGATAATCAAAATTCAATTCTTAATGTCGGTTAACATCCCTAGGTGAAATACTTGCACTCACTTCTAGTAAACCATACACTAACATTTCAAGGGAACACAAATCTCGGATGCTATAGACTTGATTGTATAATCCACTGCTCAAGTGGCACGTCATTGCACTTTTGTGACTTCACCGTATTAGGCCCACTTCCAGCACTAATTTCCAATTTCCAGTCACCCACCACAACATATCAACAATATAATGCTTCAGTTAAACTCGATTAAAGTCTGTAGATTTCAGTCTTAAAAGCTTTAGTGGTTTTAGTTTTTGTGGTGAATTTTTAGTTTTTCAGTATCAGCGATGGATCTTTATTTAAAATATCTACTATAAGTGCTCAGTGTTAATGACTAACAGTCATTGTGCTACAATCCATTTTGAAATGTCAGTTGTTTTTCTTTAGTTTTTATATGAACACAAAGCTTTTCCAACATGGAGGCTTTGATAGGTGCTTCTCACCTGTCAATTGAACAAAACGCACAACTTTTTATTCATAATGGATTTGTCTTGCTTTCGTTTCCCTTCCCAGCCTGCTGTGGAAGTGACTGCGAGGTTAAGCTCTGACAGCAATGTGCTCAACTCAGTTTTCCATGATATGGCAGCAGCTTCCTCGTAGATGATGCAGCATAGTGAGTGTGGCAACTGTTTGATGTGAATGTTTGCTGCAAGTATCAGTTCTAATGATACTGTTTCTTATAATGAAGCCGCTCCTGTTCAGAGTAAAACTTTACCGAGCACCATCTGCTTTCCCAAGCCCCTGAATGTCACATGGGACCTCACAGTTATTCATACAAAGCGTACAGTTATGTGATGTTAGTATAGTTGAGCAGCACAGTGTATTGAGTCGTGTGATGTGTCTGCAGTTTTGGAATGGAGTCAAATAGTAATTACTTAGCATAAGCAGGCACTGATGAATCTACTCACTCCATTTAGGGAAAGGTAGAACATTTTTAAATTGTTTGGTTACAGAGTTTGTGTATTTTGGTTGTTTTAAAGGACTAGAGGATCTCAATTAAGACCAAGATGAAATCAACAGTGCAGCACAGACAAATTGTGCCATCATTGAACCTAACAATTCTGACAACAATTTAGCAATTCCATGAATGTCACTGACTTCATCCCTCTAATTTCGAAGGGGCAATATCCTGTCAGAAGAATACTTACTTTAACTCACACTTTGAGAGAAAGAGTTTCTTGGAAAATATCCTGCAATAAGTGTCCATAAAATCTGAACACATACCTGGGTCTGAGAATATACCTGGATCTAACGAAGAACACTGCGCTACCATGTCAATGTGACCGATGTCATGCTGACCCAAGATGCTAGCTAGCTAAGTGCAATCAGAGACAGCAAATACTATTTACAGATCTTGAGTAATATCACTGGCCTGCCTCACAAAGCAGGTTCAGCCTAGTAAGCCTTTACATTTTCCTGTTTTTCTGTTTTCAGTAGGCTCACACCACAGGAGATCACAGATCCTGCAGAGTGTCCTCAGGAGGAGGTAGAGTTTGTAACAAGTAATCACACAAATATCAACAAAGACCAGAGTACTTAAAGGTACAGTGGGTAGGATTTAGTGGCATCTAGTTGTGAGGTTGCAGATTGCAACCGACTGAATACCCCTCCCTTTCCAAGACTGCGGTCACGTGAGCCTCCGAGTGCAAAAACCGTGGCAACGCCGTGGTATCTGTCGGGACCTTCGCCTTGCCTACTTTAGGAGCAACAAGATTCAGACGGCTGCTGGCGGTATCGCGGTTTTGCTCTTGGCAGCTCGCGTTACTGCAGTCTCACAAGCATGTCGAAGGAATACAGTGGCCTTCAGGTCACGTAAAACAACAAAAGGCCCTCTCCAGAGCCAGTGTTTGATTTATCCTACTGTATTTCAAGCTTTCCAAGTTAACTATGATAAGACACTGAAGGGAACAGAATCATTTCACTTATAAAAAGCATACAAGTATATAAAATATTAAGCTGCCTGCATAAGTAGAACTCTTATGTACATTGGATTTGTTATAATCCAACCCGATATCACGCCAAAGCGTGTAAAAGACCCATCTGTCCACCAGAGAATAGCTAGTCAGTGTCATGTTTTGCGTTGCCAATGCGTGAATATTACACACATGTATGAAGGTGCAGTACCAGCAGGGGGCGACAAAACCACTCAATTAGGTTTAGGCAACAAAATCACTAAGTAAGGTTTAGGAAAAACGTCATACTTGGGCGTAAAATAAGTATGTGAACTAAGTACCATACGTACAGAAAAAACGTAACATAAGCACGGAAAACACATCACAAACGTCACTAACGCAGCTTACAAAACAAAACACCGGTCTCAAACACCAGTCCCCTGATTGAAAGTCCTGTGTTTGTTGGACCCATCCACCTCCTCTCCCGCCCACCATAAGCAGCTTTTCTCAGTTTTTATTCTACATCACTAGCTCTGAGCATAGCGTATTTACGCAGATGCATTTACATTACAGTCAGTGCAGACTACATGGCGTACAAATGACGCGACAAAAGCAAGAACGGCTTAGTAATTTCACGCTTTTGCCTTGCGCATTACTGTGTCATTCAAATGCCTTTTCATGCGACCGGGCTGTATAATCAGACAAGGAGATCCTTACTTTATACAGCAAGTTTAAGAACTTTACAAACTAAATTGCCTTTCATATACATAAAAGCATCATTATGTGAATCAATTTAGCTAATTCAATTATAGTATCATTTTCAATGAAAGAGTGACCGTTGTAAGAACGTAGTATATGTCATTTTATTTTAAGGGCACCGAGTGAAACTAATCAAATGCTGTTACCAATTAACCCCTCTGTAAAGGTTTGCCATTGTAACTGTTATAATACATTTTAATTTAGGACTTATAGAATCATGATACTGGGGGTGCCTGTTGCATCCTTGACCATAATGCAGTAAAAACACAACTCCATCCACTTCTAACCCGGACTCTATCTCCCAATAGTTTTCCATCAACCGATTGATTCTAACCTAATGCTTATAAATTGCTTCATTAATTGCTCCACTAAAGCTACTGACTGTACATTTCATTTGCCTTGATGCATGGCGCTCAATACGGTCTAACAGGGCCAGTGGACACTCAAACCAATCAACTTCAAAAGCACCCAAATCCAAGTTATTCTCAGCCTACTAAGTCTCATTTTAAGATATTGTAGACAACAATATAGTGTAGTTTTTGTTTTTTTTTCCTCAGTGATCTAATTTAATTGCCCAACTAATCCATACTGGTTGATCCTCCAGATCATCGCACTAATTTTCTCATCCATCAAGATGATGTGGTACTTTAGACCTAATGTAAAGAACTGTGTGTGAAAGACTGTGGTGGTGGTGGAGGGAGTAAAAGCTGAAACAGACAACAGCAGGATGTGGCAATCTGGAACTATAAATGAAGAGCTGACGGTTTGAATGTGGTGATTTAGAAAGTAATTGTTCTTTGTTTGGATCAAGAACGTGTAGCCCCAGTGTCAGAAATGAGAGTAAAACTGCTAAACGTTTAGTTCTAAATAATAAAGAGGGAAGTGATGAATAGTTACGATTAATTAAAATATAAATACATATTAGACCTTTGTTGTTGACCTTGTTGGTGGTCCACAGGGAAATTCAAGAGTATTTGAGTAGCCGTAGGAAAAGGTTCCATGTGTGTTAGTGTTTGTGTGTGTGCAGTAGTAAGGTCAGTGAGTTACTGTAACTGGGATGTTAATTGCTTAACTAGACTTCTAATCTAGTGTATTGGTTTTATCGGCTAGCGTTAGACTCAACAGTTAGCTTGTAAGTATTCCAAGGAGCTTCAAATTCAATTAGACCAACTTGTGTTGGACTGTTCAGATGATTGAAGGTTACATAGTGTCATTGGTGACCGGAAAAGCCTTTAGTTGCATGTGACGAAGACTTCAACCTCCATAGGCGGCCTGCTGCTCGCCTTTCCTCGAAGTTTAGCCAGTCCTCCACAGGACTGAAAGAGAACTACAAATTGAACGTTTCATTTCGGTCTGAGTGAAGAGGCATTGCACTCAAGCCACATGCTAGTCTGTGACGTTAGTTCTAAATCTATTTTTATTTAGTGTGTGCCTGTGAGGTTGTGTGTATGTGGGACCACTGAATTTCACACAGGTCGCAAGACTATCACAGGGCTGACACATAGAGACAGACAACCATTCAGGCTCACATTCACACCTACGGGCAATTTAGGGTTAACAATTAACCTAACCTGCATGTCGTTGGACTTTGGGAGGAAGCCGAAGAAAACCCACGCTAACAAGGGGAGAACATGCCACTGAATTTCAGTGACATATGTATTTAGGAATGGAAAAATATGCATGGACACATATGAAGCTCTTCCTTTTTCCCTGCCACATACAAGCAAGAAACATGAGGCTTCAGGCTCCCAAGGGTGCACGTGCGAATTGATTGGCATCGTTTCAGAGGATTATACACAACCTTCTTAAGAACTCGTCAAAAATTGCAGGATTTTATCAGGCTTCAGAAGGACAAGGTCATAACTTTTTATTTATTCATGGAGAATGTTCATCTTTGTTCAATGCTCATCAATTTTTTTTACATTTATTAAATCTATTGTTTAATCGCAAAGATGATTCAGAGGGATGTGAAATCTCACGACAGAGATGTATTGTATCTGTTATACTGAAACACGTTGACAATGAGCAGACATATCCCTCCAGGAAAAGCGTATAGCAATGTGTTAGTACCCTTTAACAAAAGGTTAAAGTGGTGAGGAGGGTGAAAACATAGTTTTGAAAAGCAGTCGTTGGTGGAGCTACTATGACCGACATACTACAAGCCAACAACTTTCAAACATGACAAAACACAGCTACTCTGTGATGTCAGGGCCAGCGTCGATGCTTTTTCCGACTGTTATTTTTGTGCCATTGCAATCTATTGAATTATTAATAGTAAGCAGTGGCATTTTTTATTCCATGTCCATGCTTCCTCCTGTATACAGCTTCACTCAGCACTCAGGTAGTAACTGACTAAAAACATATTCTTGGCTTTTTGTTTATATATATATATATATATTTTTTTTTTATTTTTATTTTTTATTTTTTAATTACCTTGTCATGTTTCTCCAACCCTCCCAGTGTCCTCTTGCTATCTGATATTTTCTCTCGAACTCCCCAGCCACATCTCAACCATACACACCTTCTGTCTTCACAGTTGTCTATCCCTAATAGGTTGACAGGTTTGTGGCAGAAGATGCTGGTTGATTTATTGGGTGCTCCGGGTTCTAGTGGTGCATGTCTGACTTGCATCTTCTTAGAAAGACATTTAGCCCTTTCTCATCTCTCTCAAGCGTCCTCTATAGCACACGGTACAAGCTAAACAGGCATCAAAGGCATGTTTGTGTAACAGCGGCTCAGGGTATGGCACACAATATGTAAAATACCCAAAAGTTAGAGTTGGAATCTTAAAAGCACTGAAATCATATATGTTAGACATTCATTAACTATTAACTATTGAATTTGATATTTTTACATAAATAAATATTTCAGGAAAGTGAACATTTTCTACAGAAATACTGTACACAGTTACAGAAGCCTGTCATATAAAGGAAGAGATAGCAAGCAACTCAAGCCTAAGTGTGTGCTGACGGCTGAAGAGGCTGTCTTTTCTCTTTTAAAAAAACCACTGGTTGGAACTAGTATTCCAATTCAGCGGCATCTTTCTCGACAGAAACCTGACATTGCGGTAAGCTTAAGTGCTGCTCTGCGTTTTCTGGTTTTCATGCACAATGACTCCTTAGGGCCCCAGCACTAAAAGCCATTAGCGCTCCCAGTGGTGTAAAACTTGCATGAATCTATAAATCTTTCAAGGCAGTGGATTGAATTTGTACTCCTGATAAAGGATAGATTTTGGATGAACAGCGTTGCAGTTGAGTCAAGCTGCCAACAGTACAGGCTCTGATGTTTATTAAAGCAGTAAGAGGACATGAAAACTTCATTCTCCAAGGATTTGTTATTCAAACACTGCAAAAGCCTCTTCAATGGATGGATCTTTAGCAGAGAAAGGAATCTATCCATTGTATCTGCTGAAATATTTAGATGTCACATTTTCATTTGCATGGAGTAAGTACAAGATTTTTTTTTTTTACAGCTGTTACGGTTAGAAACATAAGAAAAGAGAGCAGACTAGCAAGTTCAACAGAATCATAAAATGTTGAAAACAACCACTCCTACTCCATGTCTATCTCACTTTACAAGGATGTTCAACATACTGGCCTCAGCACATGCATTTCACCATGCATGTTCATCCTCAGCAAACAAGTCTGTTGCTGCTTCTCTATTATATCTATGCACCATCCTTTTAAGGTTACCTCTTGTATCAAAGATGGGCTGGGAGAGAGGAGGCTGCACAATGTTTATGCCAAATTGTGAAGGACGGTATGGGGCAGACAAATAGGGAGGTGGGAATCCAATCGCCCAGCGCAAGGGCGAATTATCTGACCAAGGTGCTGAGAGTGGGGTGTCTTCAGCCACTAATTGATAAGAGCCTTCTATCTTTAGTAAGCAGCAGTGTTTGGCTCAGGACATCAAAACCTTGGCTGTGGCTGAAAGGCTTGTTGTGTCCCACTCCATCCTTATCCCGGACTATGGGGGGAGGGTAAAAGTCAGCATGTCACCTTGCCAGGGGGTGACTTCTCTACTTCCCTGCCTGGAACGTTGGAGTTGTTTTCATTAATGTGAATTTGAGCCTTTCCATAATAGAAATGGGTTAAAGCGCCTGGCATACAGTGTCTACTTTAGTTTGCTTTCACTATGATTTAATCGCAGAGAAGAGTAAAAAAATAAAAAAATCATGACCTTGTGCGATTTTGTAAGTACGAGATAATTAGGACGGGGTGCATTATCCCAAGCCAAATGTACTAAGCCAAAACCTGTCGAGGAATAGTGCCATCGAATAAGTGCTCTGAGTGATTGCAACTTTATAATTTAGTCTGTTGCTTCAAATAATCTGAATTTTTTAAAGCAATATAACAAATAGCAAGTACATATTTTCGTCCTGTACTGTTCAGATCAAAATCTACAGGAAAGACGAGATTAACATAGGTGTAAAAAAAACAACAAATATGCAAATATGAATAGACAGAAAGCACAAGCCTGACATCCCAATGGGAACAGAAGCCAGTTGGAGTATTTGTCCAATGGTCCAAGCCAAAACAATGCTAGTTCATATAAAACCATGTGCAGATGCTCTCAACCCACACACATACAAGCTGACTGTACTCTATCTGCCAGTGCGATATGTTGGAGACTCAACTGATGTAAATAAGTTGCTGCTGAAGAAAGGCAAATATTTAGACAGATGGTACCACTCAGTGGAGCTCTCTACTAAATGACATAAAGGGTTCACAGATCTGTATCCTATAAAACCAAATGAAAATTATGACAAAATAACTCTAATCACAGAATCTACATTTTGCTAGATTTTTACTCTACGCTCACTTTGGCTGTTTTTTTTTTTTTTATTTGGTTATCCATCCAGTATCCATTTAATGCTTGGTGGTGGTATCTTTTCTTGTGGTGCCCACCATCAGGTCAGAATTGTGGCTTGTTCACAAGAAACACATAAATCAAACGGGCAGGTTTCATGAAATTTATCGAGCACACCCGAAAATGAACCCTTTCCATTTTGAACCCTCCGTGAGCTTTCCCCTGTATCATACTCACACCAAAATGGCAGCTTTGCACACACAATATTTTATAATCCAATAGGCAGATATAGGTTGGATGCCATGACAGTTTGGAGCACATTCATGCTCCAAAGGGTAGAAGTGGGGAGCCCTTCAAATTTTAATGATGCCACGGCCATTAATCAAGTTCCACCCTCAGGACAAATTTTATGTTTTTAGCCTCACTCAAAGAAGGAAGAAAGAAAAGCAAAATGGTCAAGGGTGTTCTCTCCTCGCACTTTCATATCGTGGCGTGTAACATAATGTTTAGGGACAAATGGCAGGGCTTTAGATTTTATGTCACGCCTACGTAGGTAAACAAATGCTGTTAAAGGGAAACACCACCACAAATTAAGAATTCCAATATGTTATTTCCATGGCCTAGGGAAGTTCAATCAATATTTGTGAACATGAGCTACTCTCTCTCAAAGCCAGAAACCAGAGAAGTAAGAATGAATGGAGACTGATTTAATGGGCCCACAGAATGTTTTTTTTTATACTCAAATGAGCTTTATTCTATTGTAGTGTTGTCAGTTGTGAAACAGAAAACGTTCCCATATACTCCGATCATTCCCCTCGGTACTCTCAGTATCATCAGTAACATCTTTCCCAATTCGTTTTCTATGGAGCGGTTCCACACTTTATACCCTATGACATCACAAGTTTGAGTTTTAGCACTTTAGTTTTTGGATTTGGGAGAGTTGTTCATGTTTACTAAGATTTATTGGAGTGTTTTTAGAACATTCGAATAGCATGTATGAATTTTGAAAATGGGTCTAGTTCCCCTTTAATCACAAACGATGTCATCTATTGCTAACCATTCCGAGTCTCGATTTAGTCTAGTCTCTCTACCTGCCCCATCATCATCTACATTGGTTGCCATCTTGAACATTTCACAAACATTACTGTCACTCTGGAATAAACAAACATCTTGTTTCAGTACTTTTATTTTATTAAAAAAATATATATATCTTTTCGGGCCTTAAATCACATGAAAGAAAACCTGGTCTTGGAGACGCATCTTTGCCCCCACCCACTATTTCTTTACAAAAATATCAGTGGCACACATGAAATGGTGTATATTCATTTTAGTGTGCATGTGTGATTGTACAGCACTAGTGTAACACAGAAAATGAGAAATTGGGCCAGTATAACCTCATAGTCACAGTCAATTCACAGACCAAGTTGGTCAGCTTATAAGACTGTTAGCTCCTGCCACATCCAACCAGCCCACACACTCACCAGTTCACCGTGGTTCCTGCTGGCTTCCTGATTTGCCCTTCTTTTTATGAAAATTGTAGCGTATCATGGGTTGCAGCCATGATTTTTGTATTATGACCGTTTCATCAAATTGTGGTTGCTTACTCCATATTGTAAAAACAAATTCAAATAGCACACTCGTTTCCTGCACCAATGCAATTTTTCTTGTACTCTACATGTAGCATGTTATTTTATTTTTTTTTTTAAATTTGAAATGAGAGAAGTGTCTTTACCATACATGACATATTAAGGGTAACTGAAAAATATATTTAAAACAAATTCTATATTCAAAGAAAGCCTACATTTCTGAATTCAAATTATTCCCAGTGTCTACTTTACCCAATGCTCCATCCCAGTGACAAAGAGGGAAATACAAGCTACAATTCGGTGTGTGCCAACTGCAGCAAAGACAGGCTCATTTCTCGGAGGTCGTGGCATTGATTAGCCACAGATGCCCTGGAGCCCAGAAGCGAGGCAGGTTGCAAGCTGACCTGAATTAGACTGTAAAGACGACATCTGAGCCAGTTCAATTAGCAAATTCTAATCCACACTGATTACTCTAAAGCCACATCACTACTGATGGCTAACTCCCTTCTTGAGTGACAGTCAGACACCCAGAGTGCTCTTTGAAATAAATGCTCTACCTTTCGATGGGTTAAAGCTCCAGGAAACTTGAACTAGAGTTGAGTTGTTGGTTTTTTTCCTAATTATATAAACACAACCGACTAGGTACAATTTATGTGTGGAGTACTTCAAAAACTAGAAAACATCAAATAATGTAAAAAAAAAAAAACACCACTACGTACTCTGATACTTCTCATACAAGCAATTGGAGTGTTAGAAGGGCAGAGAGGAGTAGGGAGGTATGTTAATTATGCATTACCTACAAGCTGCTTAACGTCACACGTCTGCACGATGCTGCAGCTGTAATGGTAAAATATGTAAGTTACAAGGATAGTATCACTGCTGATTCACATTGTATTTGGAAAACTGTTGCTAGGCTCCACAAAATACCAACAATGGAGCCATCGCATCCCACACTAAATCTTTTTTACCTAGCCCAGTTTGTTTCATTTTGAGTCCTGGCTGAAATTTTCAGTGAATATACAGTAAAATTTCTTCCGAAATAAAATTGCTTAGAAAAAAAAAAAAAAGAAAGATCCAACCAAATATACAGGTAGCTCCTGTTTATTTGGTAGATCAAGCATTGCATTTGTCAAAACTACACACAAGGTCAGCTTTAGGTAGCTGGCTAATGATCGATTGATTACACATCCAAGGTGCCCAGGAATGTTGGCAAGAGAACCAACACAGTTTATTTATTTCTTTATTGCTTCCGTGGGGATGAACAAACGTCAATTATAGTCTATAGATACCTTGTGGAGTCAAGGTCAAGGTTTCTTTATTAATACCCAAGGGTAAATTTGTTGTGCAGACACAGTCAACAGCCTAGTCCTTAATGATTGTAGACTCATAGATTGAGATCTGAAATCTATGATCTATGAGTTTCTGACCACCACGGAGCGCTAGAGCAATTGTTTTTATGCATGGGTCACAGTTTAGTTTGTATCACATCAATCACAGCAATGCGATACACATTCTTCCGACAGTTTCACGCACTTCCACTAATTGTACAAATAAACAAAGTTTTAAAGTTTCTAGGGGACACTAAAAACTGAAGAACATGCCCGTTATTAGTAAACGGCTAATGCGAGAAGTATAGTCAATATCTGCAATAAAGTTTAAATTGTGCAATCAGTGTTAACATTGAACTAAACATTGTAAGCTAATTTCTGAACATCATTGACAAGTGGTCGAGGTATTCATCCATTTTTAATGTATGGGTTGTTTTAGAAGTCAATGGCAAAAAATGTAGTTAATTGATTTTAGTTTGGAGTAGGGATGTCATGAGAACCGATGCTTCGCTACCAAGTCGTGGACAGTATTTTGAAAATGTTTCAGTACTCGTTTTTCTCCAGTACCACAGGTACCGTAGATAACGTCAGGGCTCGAGGCTAATAGCGTCCCGTCGTCCCGTTGACAATAGAAAAAGTGTTTGGGGCGCAGTAAACTCACTATTGAAGCATCCAGGGGACGCACCTTATTTTATCCCTGGTATTGCTAAATTGTGAACAACAAATCCGTATGAAAACTGCAGGAGGAGAGCTAGGTAACCTTAGCTGTTAGCACCGCCGGTAAGCAACACAGTACGGCACAGAGCAAGCAGCTAACATTAACGGGAGGTACCATTGATTGACATTATGATGCGTTCAGGATCTATTCAGTAAAAAATAACATTTTGCGAAGGTTAATTTTAACGTTATCAAGAATTGTTCAAATGTAGTATGTAGTAAATGTGGTATCAAAACTTGTGGAATTACACCAGTATTGGTATGAACTACTACATTTCTGGTATTGTGACATCCCTAGTTTGGAGAAATTGTTGAAACTGAAGGAGATTTATTTATTATAATATTGCATTTTATAAACGAAAGGCATTGTTATATTATGTGGTGTGCTGTGGTGTCGGATTAGCATTCACCTCTAGAGGCATGTAATTAAGGATCTCATTTCATCTGCAAGCCTATTTTATTGCATTTGAAATCATGAAATTGTTACCATGAACGGATTGACAGTGATTTTCATCAAACAGCTCAGTTTTGCATTGTCTCTTCAGCTATGCTGTTTTTGTTATGTTTTGTTAAAAATTTGGGGTTTATTTTTGTCAGAACAAAAGAATCTACAAATATTTATCACAGATTTTCTCTGTCTTTTGTGTGATGAAAAGCTTCCGTTGTTTATCATTACAATGTGAATGGCCCCTGTAAGTCCTCTAATGGCCACTCAGCTGATGGCAGCAGACAATAAGGGATACTCAATATGCCCGTAAATTCTGCCTTGTTCTGACATCAGCTTACACGCACAGCAAATCACTAGACTGGCAGATCTCAGTCCTCCCTTATCCTTCACTGCACTCCCACCTCTTTCTATCACTCCACCGTGATTAATGCCCCACCACCATCAACAACATACAACACAAGTTGCATATCTAATGTACAAAACACTCAATGAGCCTTCTAAGGTGGGTTTGAGGGTCAGACGGAGTTTAAGACCTCCCATCACCACAAATCCTCTCGGTGTCCTTCTGAGGCTGCTCACAGCGGAGACGGAATAAATTACAGGCTGAACCGAACCGTGGGCTCCTTTTTAACATCAAATTCCAGCCTTTGTATCACTATTATTTTGTAGCCTCCTCCAGTCTTTCACATCCACAAAAACCCTAAACCCCAGCTTTACCCTCACAATCACCGTACTTACTCCAAAGCAAGGTGAAATGAATGTGACCCAACCAATCTAACTTCTCAGATAGCATGAAACCTAAATCGCTCAAGTAAAATACACGAGGAAACCTCTCTCTTTTACTCAAAACTTGATAGGAATTCACCAGCACACAAATACTGCTACAATTTTCACAGATGCTTGCATTAGTATTCTGCGGGGATGTATCCCAGTGACATGTAATACATCATAGTCACCAGGAGGCACTTCCACTGCAGAGTTGACGTGCAAATGTGGTCAGAGCATGTTTCGATGTTTTAGGCTATACTATTTATCCTAAAAACGTCCTCTGAAGTTTCAGAAGAGACACACATGCATGAATGTATGTGTAAACCCTGTACTGCATTAAGACACACTCACACGGTGGTACAGCAAATGCATTCCGCACGCCACCCACCAACCCCCACCTGCCAACACTCTCGCACACACAAACACGTTGCACATCAGGGTCATAGAGTCTTCGCATCATGGGATATTTGTGAAATGTGATATGAAGGGGGTTTGGGGGAGTGTGTGTGTGTGTTTAGGGACACGAGTGTTCTCACCTCGAACAGTGAGCCAGGCAGGAAGGCTGAATGCCCTTGACTAACCTTGTAGGTTTTACTGTGCTTTTATGAGAGGGTATAAATCATCATGATGCTTTTAAAAAAAAAAAAATGCTGCTGTTTTACAATGTGCAGCCAGATTGACAAGGCAAATGCGCGCCCCTATAACAAAGCCTATTACAAATACTGTCTGGAATACGCTGGGCACTGAAATTCAATACAGCTCAAAATAATGAAAGGATGTCTGTGTTGTCCTATGTCAGTCAGAATGTAGAAACAATGAGAAATATTTTCAGTGGACACATTAAAATGAATCACTCTTGTGGGGAACATAAACACAGTGCAGCGCTGCTGTACTTGCAGGTGAATGGAAAACACACAAATTATCATATTGATTGCTTTTCGCCTCAATGAGAAGATTTCCATCTTTATTTCATAAAATGTGTACATACAAACAAAGGTTGGGAAGAAGAGCGATTTTAATGGCATCCACTGAGAGAGGCTCTTCGTCTAGACACAGTTTCCAACAGAAACCGTAAAAGAGCAGCTCTCCACTACTGCTCTCTACAATGTAAACAGCTCAGGCCCAAACCTCTCCACTCAACAACACATTTGCTCGCTACGGCTCCCACTCATATATTCATGTATTCATGTGTTTATCCGAACTTGGCGGCTTACGTTGCCATTTTCTCCTTATAATGGTGAGCGAATGCACTTCCATAGTGGAATGGAAATAATCACGGATTCCATGAAAACCCAGATACACATTTTTTTTTGTTTTTTTTGGTGAGATAGAGAATAGGGAGAGGAAGTGATGAGAACTGCAGAGCGAAAGGCCAAATTTAGCCTGTTTTCCATACCCGCCTCGCAAAATCGTACAGCCAAAGGCAACTGTAGGTTTAATTAACATCCAGGTGTGAGAATTTTTTATTTTTATTTTTAGGAATAAATCATACAAAACAATGCAGTGTGAACAGGGGGGAGAGACGGGGAGTTTGTATCTAAACTAACCACATAGAGGTGATAAATTAATTTAATGTCCTGCATAGATCCACTTCATTAAGCTTGCCGCTTTTCCCTCAATGTCCGCATAAGTTTACATACTTCCAGTGCATAAGTAGGTGCATTTGGTTGATATTTCCCCCATGTTTTTTACTTCAAGATATGTTTAGCAGTCTAACTATCAATACCTGATGCTGCAGGGCTCTGTGCTGCACCTTCCTGCCTCAAACGTCTCCTTCTCCAACACTAGTGGGCAGTCACATTCCACACAGGCTCATTGTGTGCTATACCTGGATACCAGCATGTTGCACACACACCCATGCACATGTAGCTTGTAGCCCTCTTCTTCTTTTTCAGTCTTTCTCCCACTTCCTCTGCTCAACACCAACTCAGTTGAGTCGTATAGTAGCAGAGCAGCTGCAGCCGCTGCTCTGCCAAGCAGAGCAATCAACAAACTGGTGAGGGAAAATGTCATCCTGGTGAGGACAGAGAAAATGGCTTTTTAATTAATGTTTTGATTTTGGGTAGTATATCACTCTTGAGAAAAATTATTGAGCTGAGAGGCATTTAAATGAGGGGGTTACAGCCACTGAATGACCATTCGAAGCCATCATGGAGTTTATTAGATATTAATTAGGAGACGAGGAGGAAGGTGGGGGAGGAGGGAAGAGAGAGGATGCAGACAAATGCCCTCCCCAAATGCGAGAGAAGAGAGAGGGGAAACACAAGAGCAAGGATTAAGAGAGGTTAATGTAATTTGGAATTTGAGTAGCATCTTACTGCGTGTGTGCGTGTGTGTCAAGACATTTGGCATGTTTTCTTGTGTTTGAGTTGGAATTCATAGCAGTTGTCTGCAATTAATACTGCCATTTGAAATGTAGCATTTGATCATGGAATACTACAGAGGCCCCATGGTAGACGGAAATATTGGTGTGGAAATCTGTACAATGATTGCTAAACCAAGCATGCAGATGAATACACCAAGCGCTCGTTTTCACAATCCAGACTAATAACCTGTGCAGACAGAATGCTAAACTACGTGCATGTTTTTTTGCAATTTTTTTAGGGAGGAGTTTAAATACATCCGACATCTGCCTTTCAGAATAAAAGAGAGAACTCAAATCATCCAAAAAAAAGTAACACAAAAGACTTTTAAAGGATTAGTTAGAAATTTTGCAAGATATATTTATGAACTTTGTTTTTGAGGGATAAGGGTGCTGAATGCGATATTTGGAGCTCAACATTGCGATGGCTGAGCCGACGGCTCGTAGCTAACGGTGCCAACGGCGAAAACAACGGCAACAGTTCTGACAGAGCCAACGTGTTACCCTTGGGGGGTGCGGAGAGTGGGTGCTACGCTTTATCAACTGTAACCGCCCTATGAGAGCAGAGTGGTGGCCGTGAGCTAGCCAGTGCACGCTCCCATGCACAAACATGCACTTAAAAGCACACACGATGCTGGCCCGGCTATGTCGACAAAGCACAGAGAAACTCTGATTACAACACACGCAGAGGGAGAGCGACTTCATTCTCTG
The DNA here is from genome assembly GCA_916701645.2 of Sebastolobus alascanus. Lineage (NCBI taxonomy): Eukaryota > Metazoa > Chordata > Actinopteri > Perciformes > Sebastidae > Sebastolobus > Sebastolobus alascanus. The sequence continues at coordinate 668,226 of CAKAOJ020000232.1, forward strand.
CTCAGGTAGACATTACTCCTCTATATCTTTACATAGAAAATAGTTGTTTGATGCTATGTTAATGCTCTGAATATCGTATAGAGCACCTTTAAAGGGACTATATGTAAGAATCAGAAATTGCTTGTTCACAGCGACACCTGTGGCCGAAATGTCAACGAAAGTCAGCGTCCTGTTGCTCGCGCTCGCGCTTGTGCTCGCTCTACATAGACATGAACGAGCACCGGTCTAAACAGTGGGGCGACACACGTCAGCTAACACACAATATCACTCTATATTTCACCTGCTTGGCAGTAATGTTAGCTGACCAGACGAAGGTCTCTCCATGAATCAGTGCTGATCCTAGTGTTGGCTTTTCCTGCTTCAGGATCCCGACCGTGGAGGGAACTGGGGGGGGGGGGGAGACACCGACACCCGGTCGGAGCAATAACTTAACTCTCTCCGGAGCCCCGTCACTTCACAAGACAGGGGAAACCTCTGTTGGTCTGGAGGAGCTGCAGCATTTATTTCTGCACAAACGTCCACTGCACATTCACTAGATATTCTCAGAGCTAAACTAACTCTTCTGCAGTGTGCGTGCGTGCACGTGAGGTTGGAGCAAGCCGAGCGGGTGAGAACGAGCGCGGTGTGCAAGCAGGCAGGAGCAGACAGCAGGAGCATCGCGTACCCACACGCGAGCGCGCATGGGACACCGACCCGGTATGATTTATACGTGTAATAAGTTACATATAGTCCCTTTAAATGAGAAGGTCGATACCATTCTCGTGTGTGCATTAATTAAGGAGGGTTGGCTAACGCATATTAATGCCTTCAGATAGTGTTTGACCTGTGTCATTGCGTGTGTCTATATTAGATACAAGAGAAGAGTATAAAATGAAAATGCCATATTCTTCAGTCAGCACGTCAATATAGGCAACCGTTCCTCAATATTTACAGTACATACACTGAGCCTTTTTGCCTTCAAAATCCAACCACCTAAATGGTCAAAATGTTTATCCATGTTCCAAGTCAGTTGGTAAACCGGCAAGAAAGGAACAAAAGAAGAGAACACACATGAATCCCCAGGTGGCCTACTTTGTACAGAGCTTGTGGGCTTTGGCCAAACAGTTACAAGTGTGCCACAAACTGTGAAATAATTATATATTTTTTTAATCTTTGTAGTGCCTGCAATATGTTATTGTGCATTTTGGCATCCACGGTTAGATCTTGAAAGGGTTAAAAACAATCCACTCTTAAATCGTAATGAAGTATTGCGTCATGTGTTAAGACGTCAAGCAGCTACTGGTAGTGCCGTAAGTTACAATGACAGAGTTCATCAGTAAATGCAATAATGTATTTTGCATATGAGTAAAATGATGGAAAAAAACATTATGCATATTCAAAGTTATTACTGGTAATAGAGCCATAACCAAGCCAAATTCCCCAAACCAGTGCTCAGTGCTAACATAATCTCATCTTTTGGCTTAAAGTATACATTTATTTCATATATTTATTTCTAGAAACTGTGTCTTCTCAGATGTGGAATTTATGGGCAGAAATATGTGTACAAGAAACTGAATGTCCTTCATATTTCTGCCCATACAAATCTTTGATCTATTTTATGTTTGAATTTGATAGGAATTTGATAGGAACATCATAACTCTTGGACAGCATAACTCTTATATTTACCTGCCATTTTCCTTGAATCACTTTGAATCACTTTGATCTCTCGCTCTCTGTATCAAAGTGATTCAAAGAAAATGACCTGTTCCATATATTGCATGTTAGAAGATTAGAGGTTGAGCTACTGATTTATGGATGCATTTCAACTTTTGGCTCGACCTATCCCTCCTCACTTTGATCTTTGACTTCAGTCCTCTTCACAGAGTTTACATGCATGTATGAGCAGATCTTGTTTACTGTAGACACCGGATTACACATGTTCAGTCTTTACTGTTATTCTTCATCTTCTCAGTTCTTACCCTGTCTTCCTCCTCAATGTCAAACTACATCTCCATACATACACAGGTCAAACCTTATCAATTTCAAGTCAAATATGTACCTCTTGGTTAATAGCTTTCACAATCCCTTTTGTTTTATTTATTGTGCATCAGATACACTGTGTTGATGAGTGACTTTATTTTTTCAGCCTCTTGTTTTTCTTTATTGACACAGTGTGTATTAAAATGTCATCTCCTCCTCCTCCTCCCGCTCCTTGTGTTATCTATTTATGGTCTACACATCAATAATCTCACAAATCTTCTTTGTTTGTTGTCACCTAATGCCATTATTAGTTGCGCTGGATGACATTTCTTCACTGCGATCAGCATGGCTGGTGTAGTTTATTCTGAAACAACTCCATGAATGCATTTTTTTTTCATCTCATAGAGCAGCTTCGCATCGAGCAGGTGTCATGCTCTGGTATGCAACTTTTTTTTTTTTTTTTAAAGATTTTTTATGGGCATTTCTGCTTTATTTTAATGGTGAAAGAGTGAAACAGGAAAGGCTTGGGAGAGAGAGAGAGAGGTTGATATGCGGCAAAGGGCCCTGAGCCGGACTCGACCCTGGGCCGCTGTGTTAACGAATCTTTCTTAATGGCATGCAGCTCTATTGCTGTGTTCCATTTATCTCGGAAATCGGAAGTCGGAGCTGGAAATGACATCAAACCCGAGTTGACCGTATTCGAGTACAAGTTAACAGGTCGGAAAATTGAATGGTGTTTGCTCCAGCCAGGTTAGCCATTGTTAGCAAAACCAGTTGACAAAATGTGTGTAACAATGTGTTACACCAATATTTTGCGCATACCAACACCGTAGCAACATGTCCACAGATAGAAGTTGGACAGCACTGTGTGTACGACTGATTTAATGAAACACAAGACAGAAGTGCCAATGAACAGTATATTACTACATCTCTTTTACTGTTGATGCACGGAGAAGCCATGTTGGATTTTGAGGTCGGAGTTGGTGAGGTTCGTCCGACTCTCTGAGTTGGAAATCCAACCTCAGGGGGTGTTACAGTTGAAATTTCTGACTCGGAACTCGGAAATTCAGACTTCCCAGTTCAAATGGAACGCAACATTAGTTTACTCCGCTTTTCTACTTTGGTGAGGCAAGAGGAACATACTACATCTGCCATTTTGATCGCAATATCTCACCCAATGTGACTGTATGTTCTGCTGTTATTGAGGGAGGTTATGTTGCAGAGAAACATAAGCTGTTTTGAAATGAGTAATGTTTTCAAAAAAGACAAAAATTGTGATACCCTTCCCAAAGCACTATATATATATGTATATATGTATATATAACCTACAGTGGAAAGTTTCTGTGTGTGTTTTCCTTGAGGGAGGGGTACTGCTTCCTGATCTGTGAGGCAATGATAAATCACTAGGCAGGTGAAGATGAAAGCCTGTGGGCCAAACTGCTTCAAAGTGTGGCCTTCAGTCGCTAGCTTATCTTGAAAGGAGTCAAACAGCCCTCAAAAAACAGACTGTTTTGAGTCGGTCTGATTGAATTACAGTTGTGCTTTAACCAGACGAGTTTTGTGGTGTGTTTCTGTCTCAAATGACAAACATCCCTCTCTCCTAATGTCACCCTAAACATCTTTCAGACTGCTTAGTAAGACATGCCTTACCGTCAGTGGCCATTTCAGACGACATAAGCAACAGTTACTAATTAAGAACAAGTCACCTGCTTTTGTTTGAAATTAAGGACCCATTATTTCAAAATTACCCAACCCGATTGTCAGACAAGAACGTCTATATGTGACGATTCTGCAAAACCTCAGAATATGTAAAGTGATTTTTTATTTTTTTGCTCTCTGCAATATGTGCACATGGAAACTGAACTGAAAGGGAAACTGATCTGTGCTCTCTTCGAAGCCACCAGACTCCATTGACAAAAACATTATAGATACATTTCACTTTCAGTTCAGTTCGACCTTTGGAAAATATTCTAAATATAGCGTACACGTAACTATTTTATTAGGTGAGCCTTTCTTTTAGGTAGCTAAAATAAGTTTTGCTGCTGCCCCCTGTCCAGGAGTACATTGCTTTGCTCCCGTACCGGTACTCCTGTCTGCTTCTCCAAGCCGGGGGGGGGCGTGCCGACCGTCATCTACTGTAGGTAATACCCTGACTATGGGTAAGTACCTCATACAACCCTACTTCAAAACACCCAAACTATCCGTGTAAGGTAGAGCTTAAGCAAAGTAGCACTTGGTTAAAGTTGGCGAAATATCCTGGGTTATGGACAGACGTACAGACACAGATGCAAATAGTGGCGGCTGTGGCTCAGAGGTAGAGCGGGTCGCCCACCAATCGGAAGGTCGACTGTTCGATCAACGCATCCTCCAGTCCACGTGTCGAAGTGTCCTTGAGTCCCAAATTGCTCCTGCAGGCTGTGCCGTCGGTGTGTGAATGAATAGAATAGAATAGATTAGATCCTGATGGGCAGGATGGCACCTTGCGTGGCAGCCTTTGCCATCAGTGTATGAATGTGTGTGTGTGTGTGTGTGTGAATGGCTGAATGTTGACATGTAGTGTAAAGCGCTTTGAGTGTCGGAAGACTAGAAAAGCGCTGAATAAATGCAAGTCCATTTAGCGTTAACATTTACACACCCACACACACACACACACACACAAACGCACACAGACTCACAAGGTGAAAACAATACCAGCGTCACTGTAGCGGCTGGTAATTACAGGTCTATGACGGAGCGCAAACTCCCGTCTCCTGCATGAAAGTCAGACGTGCTGCCTGCTCATTCACCATCTCAACCTTCACATACTCACTTTCTGCCTTGCCACATAACGGTCACAGCACTTTCTGCCTTGGCACTGAATGTTGGCAATGGGACGTAAATCCGGAGGTGTGGAATAGTCTACTGTGGAAATTACTATGAATTTCAGATGGTAAATTTGCCACTCTTATCATAGTAAACTGCATGCATACTAGATTGGATAGCTTGACAAGCAGTAACGGAGTGGGGGCAGTGGTTAGAATTAACAATGGTTGTTCCACCTCATTGTTCTGTAGAAACTTTAGCTTTATTGTTTAGCTTCTTGGTACAGCATTGTGTCAGATTGTGAAGTTTCTACTTTCAGTTTCTTGGTCCACATTAGAGTTCAGAAAAAAAAACATTCACACCACCAAAGTTGTAGGTCAAGCACTCATGGATTCGGACTATGCCAGTTTGGAAGTGCCCCAAGTGGTTTATGTTTGAGCTTCATGCTCGCTGCCTCTTGATCTGTGCTTGATCCTTACTTACATAACACCGCGTCCATTCGTATGAAGAGGGGAAGGACATACACCATCCATCACACAAAAAGATCTTAGAAAGTTGTTCTTTGAAACCTGGGTTAACAATGAGCTTTTATGCATTTTCAAAAATAAAAATAAAAAGGATGAAGTTGCAACATTCCATTTATTTTCTCTAAAGCATCCTGGCACAGACAACAATAAAATCCATGTTCCAGGAAAGGAATAGCTACAATTTAATTTTGTGGTGTATAGTTGTATAGGATAGTGTGGTGATGAATAGAGAGAATGTTTCTTTCTTTTGCCTTCTCACTCTTCATGACCTGACAGGTGTTGAGAGAGATTATTTTTCTCCTTTTTTAACCTTGCCAGTTAGATAAGTTTTACCACATCCTATAGTTATATACTTAAATACTATATATTTTTTGTGGATCTATTTTATTTTTTATTTCCAAACAAAAGTATGTACAGTATGTTGGAGGTTGTAGTTATGTTCGCCAGGTGACCAGTAAGGAACCAATACAGACTATCTTAACTGTGCAAAATCGCTCATTTTTTTTTGATCATTAGCGTAATCTACACCTCTGAAATGCCATAGAAGGCTGCCTGTTCTGCTCCAATTGTGAGGAAGTTTCATTCACAAAAATTTCAGAAATCAACAGACAAAACGATAAATAATTTAGCAGTGTCAGTAGTTGTAGAGAACTCGAAACAACAAAACAAAGAAAATATTGCTAATACTGGTACCAACAATGTCTCATCAGAGTGGGGCAGTAGTGCAACAGAAGTAAAGTGTTCTGACATGAAGTTAGACGCTAAAAAACGTCTTTGTTAAAGAAAAGTGGCCCATGTTATGAAAGGCGGTCGGAAGGACATGAAAGCCATAAGATATTTTAGACGAGAGAATATTAGACTGTAGTATAGTAGGTGATGTTACACTATCAGGTGCAACAAAGGATGATCTTGGGCAAAGATGTGCATGAAGACCCTGACGCAGCTACCAGAGTGAGATAATTTCTCTCACAACTACTGAACTGTATGAATTGTGGGGCCGAAATATGCCAATAAAAGTCCTAAAATACCTCTCAGTAAATTGGCAAGCCATGATGATGAACAATGTAAATTTTTATTTTAAGTTTGCCTTAGTTATATGTCTTATTTTAGTTCATTTCAGTATCATATTTGAACTCAAAATTCATTCAGATTAAGGTGTTATGATTTCAGGTCAAATGAGAGAAGCGGACTGTCTGTACGTGACTTGTGCGACAGATCTGACCTCGCAAATGTTGTTTGTACCTGAGAAATAATACGACAAAATCACTTGTACGTGCTACCTCAGAAAAAAAATATGTTTGTACCAGCGGTTCTTGAATGGAAATGTGTTTTAGGGTCAGTGAGTGAGAGTGAGAGGTCCAGTAATAGATAGATCAGGTTCGCTGAGAAATTGAAAAATGTTCAGACATTTCATGTAATTTGCTGCGATAACTGCATTATGAAAGGGGAAAGCACAAGTTGTACATGATCATAATCAATGATGTGCTCAAAACTGCTGTAGCATACCTATTGAGTTTGTATTGGCAAATCTGCCGTATAATAACTAGTAAATAAAAACCTAGTGCTCAAATGTTGTTATAAAATAATTCCTAAACAACAAAGCCTTCATTACTTGTATGCCATCAACTCCAAAATCTTGATCTTTTCTATTGAAGAACAGACTAAATTGCGGGGGGTACTCATCGACTTCTATTGTTGGACATATGCTGGTGATGTTGTTCAGTGTTTGCAGTATGCTATTATTCTCAGTGGGACTCATTCAAATCAATACTAGGAGGCTGACTGCTGTGATGACAACATATTGTCAATGCCGTCTACAGCAGTGGTGTGAATATGCTGCTAGACTACCTACAATGCATTAGTGATGGAAATAAAATAATAGCCATTTGTGTAAATGATGGTTGTGATATTTGTGAATCTCTCCTTTTTTGAGCATGTTACAATTACTGTAAAACATTATACTTAATAAAACTATGTTAATAGTGTAATCAATAAACTAATTATGTAATTTTGAGCCCATTTTGTTCTTTAGTGGTCCTACTTTGCAGTGTTACTTAATATTAAGAAACCTAAGTTGCAGTAACAGTGGAGTGTGATTGTAGAAAACTCTAAAGAATGAACAGTAAACACAAGATTTGGGTCTAAATCCACTCAAATCACAGAGCAAGTACTTTTTGATGCACATACAGTTTTGCACAAACAACTTTCCCATTTGCAAATATGCAGCTACAGCAGTTTGTTTGTATTACTGAGACAATAGCATGCAAATGTAATTCAGCCAACTTGGAGGTCCTAAATGTCTGACTTTTTACCCTAGCCCATGAAAGCTGCATAATGGTTCTGGCTAAAAAACGTTTAATGGTGTGAATACAAGATCAGGATCACCACCAGAATCTAATCAACTCGTACTTGGGCCATTGAACTTAAAGAGCTGCCTGCCTGCCTGCCTGCCTGGCTTTAGACTCTGGTAGCAAAGCATTAGTTCATCGAGGCTGTGAGAAGCCACTGAATTTTCTTACAAACATTGAAGACATATTTAAATCAACCCCAACGTAGTGGCCTTTAGCATAAGGAACTCGTCGATGTCAGTAGAAACTGATAGGAGATCCCATTTCGTTAGTGGGATTTTTACAAAATTAGTAAATCTCACTTCTGGTCTGGTGATTTACCCCATTTATCTGTTTATGTAAAGAAAGTTGACTCAAAGTGAGCACGCTGAAATTACAAAATTCATCACCAAATACTCGTTGGTGATGAATACTTCGTAAGTGATACTCGATGCGTGGACCAAACATGATATCTCAGAGTGTAAGATATTCCAAGGGTGTATTTTTCTTTTAATTCAGACATTTACAGTAAAACAGGCCTCATCTCAAAGGGTTGAATTATCTGTCTTCTCTTCTTTGTCACTAAATTGCCTGGCAGACCATGAATGACCCAGCTCATTTCCTTTTGGGAAGTAAATGAGCTTTTAATGAACAGATTGGACATTTTTGTCATTGAGCTTATACCTTGTTCATTTGTCACTTTCCCCCGTCCCTGAATCATCCCAGAATTCTCATGGTGTTTTTTTATGCCTCCACGCCTGGCTGTGGCTGGAGGCATTATGTTTTTGGGTTCTCAGTGTGTCCGTATGTACCGACCTTGAGGGAAATTCTTCAAATTTGGCACAAACGTCCACTTGGACACAAGGATGAACGGATTTGATTTAGTTGCTCAAAGGTCAAGGTCACTGTGACCTTACGTCCGTCCCATTCTTGTGAAAGCGATATCTCAGGAACGCCTGGAGGGAATTGTATTACAACTTGCACAAATGTCAACTTGGACTCAAGGATGAAGTGATTAGAATTTGGTGGTCAAAGGTCAAGGTCACCGTGACCTCATGAAAATAAGTTTTTTGGCCATAACTCAAGAATTCATATGATAATTATGACAGTTTCACAAAAAAACGTCAAATAGAATAAAATGATGTAGTGATGTCATTTCGGACACACATGGATGTAAACATCAACTTGACTTGCTTGCGGAGACATACAACCGCGAGGCTGTAATTCTAGTTTTTTTCTTTTTTTTATTGGTGGAGTGATCTAATGTTCCCCAAGATTGTTTATTTTATGCTTTATCTAAAATAAAACCTGACAAATTGTTACCTTTATCCAATTTTGAACTTTTGGGCAAACCCTTTGCACTCCTATGCTCTCGATCAGCGAGCAGTGATGGCCGAGAGAGCTATAGAGTGAATGAAGAGAGGGAGCGGTGTTAGTGAGAACAAAGCAGTGAATCAGACAAATAAAAACGTTATTGCTGAAGCCTAGAAATCTCCCAAAAACAGCAAAATAAGAAGAAAAGAGAAAATACAGGCAGAGGGCTGGGTCTCTGTAGATAGAAACACCACTTATAGTGGGTCATAAGTGATGATTGAGAGGGATTATTTTTGTATCAGTCAATATATTGTTTTTTTTAGAAAATATTTGCATTTTATACCGTTAATTTTGACTGAAAGTTTTTGCAATGCACACCACCTCTACGGTCTTCAAATATACCACGCAGTTAAATCAACACCTCTCTGACACATTCTCAACAAAAAATATTTTTATAAACCCAGGAAGGCAGTATTTATTGCGTGGCTGTTGCACAGGATTGCATTTACAAATGTTGTCTTATTGTGTGTACTGACTGTAAGTCGAAGTGAGATCCTGTGGATGAGACTTCACTCCTCTTGAGGGGGAGAAAGAAGCAAACAACTAACAAGCATAGGTATCAATATGTCTTTTAAACAGGAATCTTTTGGATTTGGGGATCTTTTCTTGCATTTATTTTGAAAGTCGTAGCTGGATACTTTGTGCATTGCAATTTATTTAGACAGCTGCACTCTTTACAGTGTGAATGCCTCTTTCTACAATCAAAAAGTGCATTATTCATACCAAGTATTTAACTTAAGTACCACCCTAATTGCATTATATAATAACTGGAATACCCACTCTAAAGAAGTACACATAATTATTTGTAAAGAACATTGTTTTGTCATTATAATTACACACTGCTTTTTGAAATTATATAATGTAGAAACAACTGATTTGCGTTGTACTGGAGGTAGTAACATAAGTGTTGGATATTAGCAGAGGCTGACTTTGACTCTTAAAGTGGGTCATGAAGATCAGGTTCAAAGAGACTGACTCACACATTACTCATGGTGACTAAATATCACAAACACGACAGAAGATAAACAATGATCTGAAGTGTGCAGCCTTGAAATCTTTTGAAGTGTGCAGACATACACTTTTGTGTGGTGCTGATGGTGTAAGCCACTAGTGGTTTGGGCCACCTCTGTGGGTTTGCAACTCAAAAGACAAAATCAAAAAATGAGAATAAAATCTTTACATTTGCATTATGGTCTCTTTAGGCATACAGAGAAATGTGTATGTGAGAGGTGAAAGAAATTTAGGCAGAATTCTATCATGACTTTTCAAAGTACAAGGTTGACTATAGAAACTGGTTATTATTAAGGAAGGTATTGTATATCGCATGGCGTTACAATCTGAATTTAACAATACAAGCCAAAACGAATGTGATCAAGTAAACGCTTTTGCTGTCTGACTGTCAGGGTGCATGTTCTTTCTCTATTTGATTACTTGGTAGTAGATGGGACATGAATCAAATCTTCGCCACTTTGTTGAACAAACCATCCACATCCTCCCTATGATGTCGCCCTACTTCCACCTTTGCCTCTTAAAGAGGACAATAATTACAAGTTGCTTATCAGGAAAGCATCATTAAAGTGCGTTTGAGCAAAGTTGAACAAACAACTTATGCTGTTGATTTTCTGATGAGAACAGTCTTATAGAGACTGTCCTCCCATTTCAGCAAGTGCCCCAAAACAACATGTTAACGTTCAAGTCACAAAGCCCTCTAGCGACCATAGTTATAATGACAGGAGCAAAGGAGGAAGTAAGGTGACTTCGTTATAGAGCGACAAAGTCCATGTATGGATGAGGTCGGGATGGACGGTTTGAACATTGTTGTTTTTTTAAGCATAAACACAATCGCTCGCTAACCTTAACCATTTCATTACTAGTGTAACCATGATGATGAAGGTCCCAGCTTAAATGAGTACCTATTTAAACCCAAACCATGATCTTGCCCTGAACCTAACCAATAGGGTTGGGTACCAAAGACTGTACTTTTAGGCTACCGACTGAATTATGTTGGTACTACCGAGTACCGATTCATGGTAACACAATCGGGGCCAAATTTCGGTACCTGAGAGCGCATCAGGGTGAGACATTATGAGCCGCAGGCGAGTGTGTGCGCGGCAGAGAAAGAGAGTGCGAGTCACAGTGAGTGGCGAGACAAAAGCGGTTACAATTGTGGTTAACGTTATAGTTTTCAAAACTTTTGGAAGGGGAGAGGAGGGAGGAGTTTTATTTTGTGTGGTGTGTAAATGTTCTAAATAAAGAACAAAATGTTCTAAATAAATAATGTTGAAATTAAAAGGTTATGACTTATTTTTACAACTGAAATTACGTTTTTGTCATTACAGGGAGTGTAAAGTACCGAAAAAAGTCAACGGTACTCAACGCTACTAACCAAGTTGTTTTTGTACCTAAACGTAACCAAACCTTAACCATAGTGTTGTCACATCATAAAACCGATTCATTTTTCAACAGTGATTTGTAAAAGTTTTTGAAGACATAGACAAATGACGTCCTGCCGACAGTTAACAGTTGGAAGTACCAAAATAATAATAATCAATTAACCTCTCACATATGAAAATGAATAAGTATTACCAAGCTTTCAACCCAGCCCCATTGGTATATTTTAAGAATTGATCTCAGCTGGGTGACCTGGCACTTGCTTTGTTTTTGTGGATTTTTGGTAGGATTAAGGCTGTTTTAACATACTTGCTTTTGTGAGTTTTTTTTAATCATGTGCAACAAGTCGTCACAATCTAAATGAGTGATACCTCTAAATTGATTTGTGGCCTCTAACGAGCCTGTCGTAAAAATGTGTTGTTCTTAGGTAGTCTGATTTTCTTGCACTTTCTCTAATCCACTTTCATTAATAGAACAGTGCCCCCTCTTTCTCCATCTGGCTTTTCAACAATTGTTGAATCATCCTGTAAATCTCTAGCATCTGTCTCTGCCTGTGAAGGTGCCGCCAAAAAGCTATGAAGTCATCACGGACTCAGATCCCTTGAAAGGTTTCCAGCACTTTGTTGAAATCATCCCTCAAAGAGTTCAGGATGTTCTGAAGGAAAATGCGTTTGTGTATGTGTGTGTCTGTGTGTGCTGGGTGAGGCATTGAGTGGGCACGTGGTATTTACTGTGCCTAATAAATCCTCATCTTAGAGGGAACAGTGGTTCTGATGTTCTACTCTAATCCTATTTTTTTCAGGTTAAAGTAAGTTTTTTGTTAAGATGCTTTTAAGACAATCACTTCCTTCTGACACTCACATATCCCCAAGATTGATTGAAATGCAAGACCCCAAATTGACTTATCTTCTCTGCTTTTTCCTCTTTGTTGATTGGGTGTGCAAGTTCTGCTGGAAATCAGGTACCGCAGGTTAAGTCACTCTCCGCAGACCTACTGTGTGAGTGCCTCATCTCACTACAGCATAAAGGCAATATGCTTTCGTAAAGTTTCTGTTCAGTCCAAATAATTACACACATATACAGTATATGCCTGTCATGATAATTGTGTTATCGACTTGTAGTACGATATATGGACATCTCCTTGATCGTCTTTGCCGATCTCGATATTGCCCCACAACATGTAAACGGGCAGCGTGTTTCTTTACATAAGATTGTCACAGAAAGTTTAGCCGACATGATGCCAGAATAGCAGCAGGGTTCTCCCTACCATTGCAAGATTTGGGCGCAGTGCTTAAGAGTTTTTTTCACACCGCCTAAGCTGAATGAACAGAAAAAAAATCTATGCTGAGACACGTTTTGCTGTCATTTCTGGTCGCCCTGCTCCTTCTGTCCCCTCGTCTGTTCTCAGTGTCAGAGTTTCACCGTGGGCGGGGCTCAGGCAGCTCCTCCACACACACACACAATGACAGTGAACTAGGTGAAGTGAAGATAATGTCAAGTGGACTTGGTTTCAAAGCCGCACTCCACAGCTCTGGTTTCGGAATATTTTGGGTTCAAGCCGAATAACAAAGGAGAGCCCATTAACATGAACAAGACGTTATGTGGACTTTGTTTAAAAACAGTGGCAATGTAAAGGGGCAATCTGACTTATAGCTGATATGTTACTTTGCACTTCTTGTTAACAAAGGTCCTAACCATTGAGAAACTGGATTGGCAGTATATTGCCTGTTAAGGAAGGACTCCCTATACACCTCTGCCAAATGTTTAATATTTATTTAAGTGCATTTGAGTCAGTTATATTTATTGTGTATAAGTTGTGTAGTATTTTATCTGTTTGTAAGGGATAATGTACAGCGAGCCAGTCAACGGTCCGCCAGAGTCCGACATCAGAACTGCACCCATAGCAACGGTCTGCTATATATAGCAACGGTCTGCTACGAAGAAATAACAGACCGTAGAACGCCATGATTGACCAATCAGAATTGAGTATTCAACACAGCCGTGTAATAAATTCATTTAGGATATTTTAATATTTTTTTCACATTCCAATTCAAATGTCTGTGTATTCTTAAGAATTAAACGTTAGTTGCATGCTACCGTATTATCATTGTGGCATAAAATGGTCTTACAATGACAATACTATTGTTTATTGCAATTATTTCTGGGACAAAATATCGGCTAACAAAAGTTGTTATCTTGACCGGCCTACACACACATTCACAGATTCCACAGAAAGTGAGTAGCAATCTTATAAGACCCATTCCAATGAAAGAGTCATGAAAAACAAGGAGCTCAACCTTGGCTCACACTGTCTTAGCACTCCCACTAAGATGAATTTTTGATCTTTATTGCTAGCTATTGAGACACATTTACATTTCCAGACACCATTGCTTGACTGTAATCAAGGTTAAATGATCAGCTAAAGATCAAATATTAAAGAAAAGTGGCAGCTGTTTAGAATGAATTAGAAAAAGGGAGTGCATTTACTCATCCCGTAGCTGTACTAAAAACACTGAAATTGCTCAGGAACGCTTTGAGATGCAAAATGTGGTAAATCTAATTATTGTACTGTTGTACTTAGTGGCCGTCTGGGCTGATTTTTTTGTTTGAGCATTTCTGTTAATCCTTTATTTTGTCTCACATATCCCACTATGTATATATAACTGTGCATGAATTCATGAAACACACAATTAAAAGAGTGGTAAAACCAGGGCTGCGAGTGAAAGATAATTTATCAATTCACTGGCAAATACTGTAAATGAAATACTATCCCCCTCCTTGATGCTAGCTTGTTTTAGGATTAAAACAACTGGAAGACTCCTATTGTGAAGGGCTGCTATTTATTAAAGGTGCTCTATACAATATCCAGAGCATTAATATAGCAGCAAACAACTATTAGCTATGTAAAGATATAGAGGAGTAATGTCTACCTGAGCAGAGAATGAAGTTGCTCTCCCTCTATGTGTGTTGTAGTCCAAAATTCTCTCTGCTTTGTTGACATAGCTGGGCTGGCCACGCGTGCCTTTTAGTGCATGTGAGCGTGCCAAACTGGCTAGCTCACGGCCGCCTCTCGGCACTAATCTCATACAGCGGCTACAGCTGTTAGGCCATCCCGACCGACAGCACCGTTGTAGAAGCATAGCACCCAACTTCCGGTTCCCCCCCATGTTAACACTGTTAGCTCTGTCAGCACTGTTGCTGTTGTTTTCCCTGTTAGCACCGTTAGCTACGAGACGCTGGCTTAGCCGTCGCCATGTTGAGAGGCAACAGAAATAATCCCAATTTCGCATTTAAAACCTTTAACTCCTTTTTCGGTGGCTGTGGCTCAAGAGGTATAGGTTCGCCACGAATCGGAAGATCGGCGGTTCGATCCCCAGCTCCTCCATGTCCACATGTCGAAGTATCCGAGGGCAAGATACTGAACCCCAAATTGCTCCCGAAGGCCGTGCTCTGAGTGGTCATAAAACTAGAAAATAGCTATATAAATGCAAGTCCATCTACCATTCACTATCCATTTTTGTTTACATGGATCAGTCTTGAAAAAGGCCACTCTTTCAACATCCAAAGTGGAACAAAGTAATGGTGTTATTTTGCACAGCCCTGGCGTGGCATGTTTTAAAGATAATCCCCCTAAGCCAGTTATTTGATGCCTTCTTAACACCAGAGGTGTCCTGACACTTTTTTCCTAATCACATGAAAGTTAAACTGTCATCTCTAAAGACAACATACACTTTCAGTGGAAATATATGCAGCTAGAATGAACTATGCACACACCTTTTTTGGGTGATGGTGAACAAAGCAGCACACCTAATTTACCCCGCTGTTTTCACCTTTCAGTTGGATTTATTTACCCAGTGTCTATAAAGAAACTGTAACTTTATTTTCCACCAGTAAAACTATTTCAATATAGTTTAAGTGGTTTATTTCGGAGTGTTGATTATAGTGTCATCTATTGTGAAAAGGGGGCGTTTTAGGTGTCAGTTCAGATAAGCAGCTTCTCTACTAATGAGCTTCACTCTTCCATTTGTTAAACCATCCTGAAGTTAGACGTCATGTTAGAGCTGATTGGTCAACTTCAAACGCGTTTACACAGAACCAAATCAGAGTAGCTTCTAGAGGAGAGTGATTCATATAGTCAGTAAGTAAGCTAGTAAAATGTATTTATATAGCGCTTTTCACAGACATAACATCGCAAAGTACTTTGCAAGATCATTATAAAAAAAAACATACAAGAATAATTCTTTGAAGCTCGGGGATGGAAGGACTAATGTAAGAGTCTCAAACAGGACCCTGGTGCTTTCTTACAAGTAGTTTTGTTGGAAAACAAATATCATCATGGCAGTGAATACATGTATTCGTGAGAGTATTGGTGCAGGTAGGGCTCATAGGGACAAGTACACCAAATGCCTTCCTTAACATATTTGTACCCAAACTAAAACATCCAGCATTATGTCTGAGATTCTAAACAGTTCCAATTCTAAGACAAATTTCCGAGCGTTGCAGTGGAGCATTTAGCACAATGCCTGATCTTAACTAGTTTGATGCTGAAACTGATTTGGACAGGAAAGACTGATGAGGTGTATATACCCTGTGGCAACTGTTTCAAGTTGTGTGAGTGTGGAACAACCCTGCCTGTCACCGCCAATGATCCTCAGCAAAAGAGAATGGCGACATCAAGATTTTTCCATCTTAATCGCTCCTTCATCTGTCAGCTCCACCCTTAGGGGGAAACCGGTGGTGTCATTTACCGATGCAAAGCCCACCTCCTTGGGTAATTAATATATGAAAGACCTGTTGTGAACGCCTGTGATATTAAGATGTTTGTTTTTCCTGTTGTCATTTGGGGAAAAACCCATTTGCATTTATACATTCTTGAAGACATTCTCTGCTCCACTTTCTGTGCTCTCTGTACCTTCACCGCATAAACAGGGACTGCTCAACAATTTACAGAACATTGTTTTTAAAGTGGATATAATCAGGATTTTTCTACCAACATTTGATCACATGACTACTTGTACTGTATGTGAAAGGAGTAATTTATAGTGACAAACCCACAGGTGATTACCACCCATCAGCTTTATGGACCTTTATAGTGTCTTTCAGCTCATTGTTTAGCTGTCTGACCCACAAGTTTACTGCTTTGGTTCACTCTCACAGCTTGAATAGCATCACTCTCGGCAGCAGCACCCACTGTACACTACCTGCTCATCATCAAGCGGCTGACTAGCTGGTGAACATAGTGGCGCTTTTAGCAACTTAACAACTTAACAGATATTTCCCTCAGGAGTTGATAGACACCCAAAACGGAACTAAAAGGAGAGTAAATATTGGTCTTACATTCATCAGTTGGCCAAAAACGTGACTCCAAATGAATGATAATGTTGCTCCGTGTCTGCTGAATGTGTAAACAGGAAACTGTTTGCATACAACTTTGCCAAATCAACTTCGAGGGTAACATGTCAGTGTTGTGTTTACAGTTTGTTTCCATTGCATCCAAGTGACCAAATAATCAGTTATTGCAGGTGTAAAGATGAGTGTTGATGACAAAATAATAGGGGGGGGGGGGGGGGGGTCACCAGAGGCCCCACGATACGATATTAACACGATACTTAAGTCATGATACCATCTTATTACGATTTTAAACACTTTGCGATATGCTGAGTATTGCGATAAGATATATTGCGCTTTATTACTTCTTCTTTTTTTCACCTGCAAATTATGCAGTTTGTCAGCATCTGTTTTATCTAATAAGATACAGTTTCACTCTGTTCATCTCAGAGTTTTTATTCGCATATCTTGAGGTCAGAGGTAAATTAAGCATAAATTTGGAGCATTATTTAGCATTCTTCCTGACAAGCTAACATGACATGGTTGGTACTAGGGATGCACCAATCCGACTTTTTCAGTCCTGATACCGATAGCGATACCTGGGCTTTGGGTATCAGCTGATACCGAGTACCGATTTGATACCAGTGTTTAATTAATAAGGTGTATGCCTAACTCTGTGGAAGTGACTGGGATCATTCTTTTATGTGTAAGGCAACATCAGGCTTGACTTAAACATTGCAAACCTAACGTTGTAAAACAAAATGTAACAAATTAATATGAATATTACATATACAAATATAATATTTAATATCGAAATAATAAATTTTCCCCCAGCAACTTGGTAAAAAAAAAAAAAATATTAAAAATTAACAAGAATTACAATTCAAGAGTAAACCTTTTTAATGCAGCAACAAATTGCTCAAAACTTAAAATGCCAGTATATAATGTATATGGTATATAAACAAATTTAATTGAATAGATGGGTCCCATTGTCACTGATACCCGATCCACCTATTTGAGTCAGTATCGGCCTGATATCCGATTCCGTATCGGTATCGGTATATCCCTGGTTGGTACCAATCGATTCCATAGGTTTTCTAGTTTCATATGATACCCGTATCTTCACTCTATCTACTCTCCTTAAGACTGAGCCCGCTACAACCTCTGAAAGACAGAATGGCAGATTGTTAAGAGGTTAATAGTTTATATGATAAAAGATTGATACAAACATTGTAAAACTTAATTTATGTAATTTTTATATTTAGAGTATTGAAATTGAACATTGTGTTTTCAGTGATTCAATATAGCATTACAAATGATAACATTTTTTTTTTTGTTTTTTTTAGTGTCTTAGCTCCTAAAACCATTATTCCAGTGATCATTTACTGAAATGACTCACATATGAAGGGACTCTCACATTAACTAAAATAGACGTGCTTTTTAAAAGAAAAGTCTGTCAATGACAATGCTTTTTTAGTGAAGTTGATAGCTAAAAAAGTGACAAATGGATTTGACTGGGTATGGCTGAAATTTGACAAACGGGCTATTGGCCCAGAGGTCGGTTGAACTGATTTTAGTCATAATGTGGAGCTGGGAATTCTGCCAGTGTTCATAATAGTGGTTACATAGTGTAATCCTAGCTGTGTGATCATAAGACAACCACCTTGCTCTGTGGAGTAGTGGTTAGGGTTGGACAGAGGCAGGTCCCAGGTTGACAACCCAAAACCATTGCCAGATGTGGTAACGGGGAGCAGAGATGTGGTGACATTTGCCAGGAGGATGATCACTGGACTGGAGAAACAGGCTGGACTGCTCAGGGGGTCTGCCTGGGCACTGGTAACTGGCAGGGAGGAACTACTCAGGCAGTGGGAACAGTGGTGGGACAGCTCGGGAAGGCAGCCAGGGGACAGGAGAGAGTGCTCAGGAGTGTGGCCCACATGCTGCAGACGGACGGAAACACTTAGTATGATGGCTTGGGGGAAAATAAAAGTCAATGAATCCAACCACACAGCCTACCCAATATCAAGGGGCAGGCTGAGAAGCATTAGACTCTGAGGGTCTGGATGCTGGGAAATACCATACAGGGCTATGGCTCAGAATGAAGATAAATTGATATTGGCCAAGAGCAGAGGCTTACAAAAGTCAAGCTAGGGAACAGAGAGAAGCTTGTTCTGACAGTAGGACAGATGAAAGCTCTGGAGCACACATGGTCTGAGGGACAGCCTTTGGCTGAGGGACAGAAAAGAGAGGCTCAGACCAAGATACAGGTTCCAGGTCTGGTAGTGAAATGAGAACTGGCTCAGACAGTGAGAAAGGAACAGACTTGGGCTGAAGGGGAAACAGATACCGACTCGAATACACTTTTCTACCAAAATTGGCGTTTGTTGTACACTGTATGCAGGTTTTTTAATGCGGGAAAAAACCTGCTAAAAATACGCGATAGGCTCCTTTCCCATTGCCTGTAGACGAGCATGCATACGTCACAAACATGCCAGAAAACAGGGTTAGTAAACAGTATGGAGGCCAGTGACAATGTTATGGTGGTTACTCCATTTTTATATCTTTTACTTATTCAATCTCTCTTCAAACTCTGTGCTGACTAATTTGGAACGAAGAAAGAATGCAAAGAAAGCTCCGGAAAAGCGAAGATTAGCATGTCCACACGCTTGTCAAGTTTCCATCACCGCCTATCGGAGCTGGAGCCTATAAATACCCTCGAGTACTGCAGTCATTTGTTTAGGGAATGAATGCCGATTGTGACCTTTCCCACTAAAGACAAAAGCCAGATGTTAGTGGGTGTCAGTGGATTTTTTGTCCAGTGGGAAAGGGGCTTAAATGAGAGGCAGGAACAGAATGACTGAGAGGTAAAAAAAAAAAGAATCAGGCTCTAAAAATAACTGTTGATTTCATCAGTACTCTGTCCTGTTTTCATGTTTGTGGAAGGAAAAGAACCTTGGGATCATTCATTAAAAATGACCTCTGCCAAGACGTACCAGAGCCCAAGACAGCAGGACACAGAGCAGGGACTGCGGTATATGGTCAGCGGATTTCAGGCAAAATATATTTATTTACACCTACTATACAATATTGGATATAATTGTAACATTTTTGTGATATAAAATAAATAATTAAACTTAGAAAAAGTTTGATGTTACAGGAGTTTCCTTGGCATAATGCCCAACAGAAAACCCTGTGACTGATTTGGTTTCACATCCCAGCATTCTCACAAATTATAAAACATGGTATGTTTTGGTAGATATCAGAACTGAACAAGCACAATGATGCTTTATTGCCATAAGCACAATTAAAACATATTTTTTCAGTAATACTGAGGCCTTAATTCAGTCATAAATGAACATCCGTGCTCGCTGTGAAACATTCCCTGGCCTCTGCACGCTGCTGTGCACCCACAATAATTGCAATGTACAAACTCAGCTCCTGTGGGAAGAAGGACAGTGTGTCGCTAACGTTTGCAGAAAGAGATATCAATAACATCTAACTCTGCTTGATTCTTGCTCGCACAGATCAAAATTCTACACGGGGCATGTATCACCCCCCTCAAGAATGGGCCGACACCTCTCCGATCAATGCTGGCAGGGCTGTGGAGAAATTGGTACTGTTGTTTTACCCAGCAGTTAACACCTTTTGGGCAGAGGTGACTGACACGCTCTTTGGAAAACTGAACATAAATTTTACAAGTCTTGTTTCATGCCTGTTGGGAGTGAGGGGCATACCGATACAGAGCTAGAGATCACAAACATATTATTACCACTGCTTATCATTGTTCCTCATATTCTTTACATATTGTAGCTGACTGAGACATCTGTCATACGGTCATGTGTTGCTGAAATCAGCTGTAAAGTTATATCATACTGCAGTTGTTTGAATACTGGGAGTTATAACACTGAATTTTGGAAGACTCAATACATGCTCCATAATGAAACAGAAATAGAACTGACTCTCTCTGATGAGACAGAGGTGTTTTCACAGAGCTTCCTCATCTGTTTTCCTTTGAGGAGTAAGTTTGCACTTGAAGCCTATAACCTCTTCAGGCCTGGTCCTGTATCACAAATACTTTTTTTAACTGTCATCCTCCCCTCCTACCTACGGGGATAACACACTTTTGTTTTTCTTCTCAATCGCATGGTATCCTTAAAAATCCTCCCAATGTAGCCTTTTTTTTTTGTCAATAAGCAAGTACAGATATTAAGTGTTTCAAAGGTCATGATATAATAATCATATTCAAATTGCAGTAAATACTGATGAGTGACAGATGATAAATTTAGAAATGAAAATATGCAACTAAAAACACAACCTGTCATTAAATCCATCATGCTGTTGTTAGAAATTATGGAAGCCCATTGGGGACCTTATTAAAATAATTATGTAAACTTGAAAATGAAAATGTAATTACACATTAGCATCATTTTCCACATATATAAGTCAAATGAAAGTGCAATTTTCTAACAATTTGAAAATGAGAAAAACATTTTACATTTCCTTTTCAAATACTTAACCTGCTGTACAGTGGACAATATTTAAATGCAATAAGCGAAACAGTACCCCCAGTCTATTGCATTTACATTTACATGTCACCACGCTCTTTTGGCAATCAATTGCATTTTCGTTTTGACATATATATTGCTTGCATAAATGGAAAATCAGGTTACATTTTAATATGATCCACTGTACAGTGGGGTACAAGTTTGAAAATTGAATGTCAAATAGCTTTTCCATTTTCCTTTTAATATGGTCATAGAACGTCTATATGAGTTAATGAAAATGAAAAAGGATCATTGTATTTTAATTTTTACTCAAATAACACATACATATGTGGAAAGTTATGGTGTTAATATGAATTTTGATTTTGATTTTTAAGTTTATCATTTTAATGAAAAATCCCATAAAAAAAAATGATGAATTACTCTGAGCCTTTTAAAAATTGTTACGACACACTTGTGTTTTGAAAAGTTACTCACTCAAATGAGAATACAACATAAACATAATCTGAGCAAGAGCTAATGATAAAAATACAAACAAATATATATCTATGATACAACTTAATACATTAGGACTGCAAAGTACACCTAAATATAAGTATATATATATATATATAAGTAAATTTACTCTCGTATAAGGCTGTTAGATGTAGTTTCCACATGAGGGCACAGAGTCTATGTTATGGAGTTAGAGGATGAAAATAAATCTGTAGCTCTTGGTCTCAGTATTTTATCTGGCTGAATGCATTGCGTGTGTTATTTAAACAGGATACATCAAACCATCTCCACCATATACACATTGAAAATAACCTCTGAGCTTCACTTGACATGTACTATACACAGAGGGAATATTCCTACTGCAGCCGTGTTTCTGTTGTGTGCATATGACTTTGCTTTGGAGGAAAGAGGAAAAAGAAAAAAATAGTGGCAACTGAAACCAAACTCTCTCAGGATCAAGGTGCTAGCTGAAGTCTGTCGTCTGTGAAGACTGATAGTGCAGGTGGTACAACCAAACAAACACTCCCTAGCCAAATTATCCATACCTTTGCCCTGATGTACCACAACCTCATTGGCAACATCAGAAACCTCATAAAGTCACATTCAACTATTGATTCTCCCCTGAGTCTGAGGTGCTGAGTAGAAGTCTTGCAGTTGCTGTGATGATTCAAAGGAGCTTCATATGCTTCAGTTTTTTGTTTAGGTATGTGTACAGCGAAATATGTTTCAGTGTGTTAGCTCTGTACTCAAGAAAACTGGATTTCAAAAGAATAACTTTGAGGTTAAGTGCCGACTCTCAGCCCCGCAGGTGTTTGAGGCTGTTTACATCCACATTGGGTGAACAATGTGTTTTACTCGTAGCCCCTTTTATCCTTGGGAGTCTACACATAGCGCTGCATTTACACTGTTAATGTGGATGTAAACAACCTCAAATTAAAGCTGGAAGTTGGCACGTTAACCTCATAGTCATTGTTTCATTTCAGATCCAATGTGCTGGAGTAGAGAGCCAAAGCAAAGCTGTCCTAATACTTATGAACTGCTCTGTAGTTGTGCTATCTGATGTTCTACATCATCAGCTCAATCTATTTCAGTCACAGTATGCCTCACAGCATTACCACCCCTGAAAATAACAGGTTTCCAGTCAGAATTTCCAATTATATTGATGCATTCTCTCTGTATGAACGAGCCTTGCAATTTGGCAGGTTGGCCTGGTTATGTGCGTGAACACTGCTCTGATTGGCATCGCTAATAGCGCCTTTAGTCATGAGTTTGGCTGCGGTATACACCCCCATTTGTGACAGATTATGTTACTTTACTGATTAATGTGCCATCCCCTCTACAGGGTGTTGAATCATGTGGCTCACCTCCATGACCTCTGTTCCATATGAGACACAGACAGATCCCGGTGTGACCCTGAATCTCTTTTTCTGGCACGCATCATAGGCGAAACATCCAACCTCCCAGTACCATCCAGTGGACTTTAAATGAACCCCCTCTACACCTCTTCCTCTCCTGAAAGAGGAGTGACTGTAATCAACAGTTTGCTTAATCATACCTCTGGGATATTGTGAAA
Source organism: Sebastolobus alascanus (assembly GCA_916701645.2). Taxonomy (NCBI): domain Eukaryota; kingdom Metazoa; phylum Chordata; class Actinopteri; order Perciformes; family Sebastidae; genus Sebastolobus; species Sebastolobus alascanus. Next base: position 691,504 of record CAKAOJ020000232.1, read on the forward strand.
AACAAAACCACTTGTACACATATAGAAAGCAGTACCAGAAAAGTATTGCTCATTAACTCAATCTTTGTTAAACATCTGATAACACTAATTATGTGCCTAATGTAATATCTTACCAGCAAAACCATGTTTTATATTGTTTTTGGTAGAGGAAGGATACTTTGGCAGCTAGGTAATCTCATATGAAAAATGGGCAGTTAAGGGCAAACTGCATACAGACCTCTAACATTTGTTCCCAATTCTGAGTTATTATTGAAGAATTGACATAAAAAAATTAGGATAAATTGTCCAATAACTTCTATAGTACCAAATACATAATACATTTAGCATTTTTTTGTTTTGTTTTTTTACAGTTTTTCTCAATCGCTTTAGCTCATTTTTTCAAAACAGTCATAACAGTCTTAAACTGTAAGTGCAATGTGTATCACTTGTTGGACTCCCATTTCAACACCAGGTACATTTTTACTGGGAAGAGTCAATACTGTATAAAAGTACACATAAACAAGATATGCACATGTTTGTTTATAAAGTAAATATATGTGTGTAGCAATGTGTTACATGTATTACATTAAAAATAGAAAATTCACCTTTGAGCTTTCATGTGAAGTCATATACAGTGAACAGAAAATTTGCCACAAAATGACATCCATGCTAAAAAAAAAATCAAACAAACCCCACAACAATGAAAGAACCTGCGGTAGTTCAGTAAAAATAACAAGATAAATAAATAAACTAATTGTACCTCCTCACAGTACGTAACACCATGTCATAGATATTATGGAATATACATGCGTGTCTGACGGATTTTGATAATTGAATGGATTATTTTGAATGTGATGGCTCAAACGATGAAAGAATGTTTAGAAGTTGTGACAATTTCACTGAGAATCAACTCATATTTTTGCAAGTGGTTATTGTGCAAATTGTAGACAATTGTATTGACTCTTTTGCACACGTGTGTTAAAACAAGTGAAATTTGCTTGAATGAATGACAAATTCTAATCTGTTGTGAACAACAAACTAATTGCTCAGATATTTGACCTTATTTAAAAAAAAAAAAAAAATTCTCAATTGAGAATCAAGTCAAAGCTAATGAGAAAAACTGTAAATGGTTTGACTAATCCCAATGCACAAGTGTTTAATTTTTTTCATACAATTAACACCTCCCATAAAATACATGTTCTACACAAACATTAAAATTACATTCTGTCAGCAAACTTGAATACATTGCCCTCTCGTGTTCCGTAATTTCCAATTACTCCACAGGCCACTTTAATTGCATGAAATGGCAGTTTAATTGATATCACTTTTTGTTAATTATTTTGAAGATTGTCACTGATTTTGGGGCAATAAAACAGACCAAATTTTTAGTGTTGTTTAGTTGAGATGGTGATGGTATTGGTGTAATGACAATCATTCAATAGGCCCTAATGTACGATTCACTCTATTACCCTCGTCTTTTTGAAATTTAGTTCTTAAATTAATATTCCATTTTCATGTTAATCATCTAACAACATTTTCAAGGCTTCATTGGTTTGTTGTACTAATTTGACATAGCGACGAGCTCACGTGACTGACCGGATTGAAGAATTCTTCATACGCTGTGGGATTAAACAAGAGATAAACTCTCACAAGTCAAAGTCAACCCAGACTCCTTGAGTCCCCTTCAGTGTGACAAAAACTGGGAAGAAAAATAAATGAATAGACGCTGATGTGCTAAATGGGTTCAAATGTGTGTCGCAGTTAACCATTACAAGGTCACTGATACATTTAAATGCTCCAGAGGAGAGAGAAAGGATTGATTGAACAGATTCAACGTCCCGCTCTCCTCATTAGACTCATTTCTCAGCTGCCTGGGGTTAATTACCACACACACACCTCACGCTGTTGTTCCACTTACATCATAATTACTGTGGCGAAGATCGAGAACAATCTAAAGCTCGTGATATGAGGCCTTCCGCCATCCACCAGCCACACATGCACGCACATGCACATACGCACACGTATATACGTGAACACACACGCACACACGCTCACATCACAGCAGCATCCCCATCAACATTTTCTGCCTGAACCTCCCGGTATATTCCCAAATCCCCCTCCCTCCCCAGGAGCCAGCTGTTTTTGGGATTGATTTCATTTATTTAATGATGGCTGTGCTAATGACCCTTCGAACATGGCTGATGGTGTCACAGACACCACAACATCTCAGGAATGAGGATTGGATGGGGGCCCGGAGAGTGAGGGGTGGGTGATATTGAAGAGGGCAGATTGAAATAGGGGGAGCACAACAGAAGGACGAGGGGAGCGGGAGACACCATGTACGCAGGCGGTCTTTGTCTTTCTCAAACAAACAAGGACACTGGATGCAGAATAGAAATTAATAACCACTCCATGGTCTAATTTTTACACCTTGGCACAGATGAAAGAGACCTATCCACCTCTCATCAGAGACGGGTGGCTGGTTAGCAGGACTCTAGTGGATATTTGTTTTGTGAAGCACTAGTGTGGCAGCTTTGGAGAAAGCCAAGGGTATACAAATGGAATTTTTTGCAATTACCATTGTCTTGGGGACGAAAACAGACATTTCATTTTTTAAAAGGTGTCATGAGCAAATGGAAAAGCCCTTCAGGTTACCATGAAGAATTTAAAGAAAAGTATGTGTAGAAAGCAGCTATTATGAGCTAGTTTTAGGGGTGATAATCTTGCCAAAAAAAGTATATTTTCTATAGCATAAATTGTGGTTAAACTTTGTCAGACTTTAAACTAAGATTGTTAGTGATTAATCAATGATTGATTAGTTACTGTTAAGAATTTGAAGTTTTTGACACGTCACAGTAAAAGCACAGGTGTATATGATACTGTTTGTGATGGCTGAATTCCATTTAGCAGCTTCAGTTTCAGGGTCCTGGTATTGTGCATTCTGGTTCACTGTCACGACTTACTGGGACACTTGAATAGAACAGAGCCATCTTTAATCCTGTTTGTTACTTTGTTGCTTTTTCTACAATGACAAGTCAAAATGTCTGCTGTGAAAAAGGCCTATTATAGGCAGTGCAATGCTTTGCAAACTGCAACAGATTAACAATAGCTTGTGCTATTAGTGCTGTGCATACGGTTCGCAACTGTGATCACAAGCTGTAACTAGAGATGCACGATATTATCTTGGAAAATTCAGATTTTCGATTTTCTAAAAGTCTGACCTGGCGACTAACTTTTTTCACCACCATCTTTGAACCATCCCGAAAAAGTATTTCAACCGTCCTGAAGTCAGTGCAAACCGCCAAAAATTCTAAATGTTATCCTTTTTACTTTGTTATTGTCATCTATAGTGGTTATCTGCATAAAAACACACAATTCAAATGATTATGAAATAACTGATTGTGTCTTTAATCAAATATTTGCTTTGATTTTAAGAAAAATCTTACCATTAGTAGTTTTAATTATATATTATAAGCTGCTTAGAGCTAGTGTTAGGAAGGTAAACAGGTCATAATTCCTTCTCTATTATCTATTTTATATTGCTGTGAAAACATCTCCTTCAAACAACTGGATTTTTTCAAGTTTCTCCCAAACAATTACATCGAACAAATCATGATAACGTTATAATTTACCTTCGCCCAATAATTTTTTTTTTACTGAGTAGAGCTTGAACGCATCACAATGTAACTCAATGCAACCTCTGTTAACGTTAGCTGTTTTGCTCCGTGCTGTTTGCAGACTCCCAGCTTATTATTGACTTGCTGCTGTGACAGATCGCAAACTTTATATCTTCTTCACTCACGCTGAAGAACTTCCGCACCAACAACATGTTGTATGTGTGTGGCTATGAAGTCACTGTCTGTGCCTCTGTGTGCTGATGTAAAACTATCATGCGGCACACGTGTGTAAATGTGACCGGCACAAAATCGGAAATATGAGGCTGATCGGCCAGTCACTGGTCAGAGCTGATCAGCTGAAAACTGCCGATTGATCGATGCATCTCTACCTGTAGCACAGGAACAGCTACTGCTAGCAGCCTGGCTACTGTCCAAAGCAGGAAACAACTGTAAGAATCCCAATTTGAAACCCCAATCTCAGTACTGTGATAAGTAGGCAGGTTTTGTTACTGACTGATCTAGTAGAAAGAAGTGAATGCCCGTCCGAGGTTCACTCTTGTTTTACCTCAGTTTTTATCACTCTTTCCCTCTTCGCCATCTTTGCCGCCTTCGTCAATGGGGCTCTTTTTCTTTTGCCGGTAAGAGTTTCCACAGTTACTCCGGTTGTTCCACCTTCCGCCATTTCCGCTACCTGAGGATAGCTACCGATAGCTACCAGGGAAAACAAACCGCCATTCTCTCTCTGTTTTGGTTGTGCAATGGTTGACGCAATTCCTTTGTGCCGTAAACCAACCCTTCATTTTCCTGGGAGATCATACTCAGTGGCAGACAAAATTGCATAGCGAATTTATATGCCACTTTAATTTATATGGCTCAATTAATTGATAAGACAATATAATGTAATACTGAAAAAAACATATTAGGTGAATGTGGATGCAGCGCCTACATGTATCATGTCAACTGCCAGGGAGAGCCCTCAATCATTGGTTCTTGGGCACGTTGTTGAGGGACATGGAAAGCATTACATCACTCTTGATGGACCTTTCAGACTATTTATCTGGGCCACACAGATGTGTGAATCATGTAGGGCCCATAACAGGCCCTCACCTTGGCTCTAATATGGGTCGTCACTCTGACTCTCATACTGATTCTCACCGATGCTCTCACCCAAATGTTCATCACTTCTCTTTCCCAGACCGTCATCCTGTTTCTCATGCGCCCTTGATCTGGTATAAGCTCTTACATTTTGAATCATACTGACTCTAATGTGGGATCTCACACTAACCCTGAGAACTCAGCACACCTGCCATTAATTAAACTAGCGGCCGTTATTGTGGTAACCTGACACTTAGCACTTTTAGGTGTCTATCCAATTCAGTTACTTACAAAAGTACATCATGTACAGTATATTATGATTTGAGGGAATATGTTTTATATACAATGGAAAAAAAGCAATTAAAGCAGCAGTAGGTAGAATTGGAGTACATATGATTAAGAAAAGTTATTTTCATAAAACAGTCATTATATCCTGACATTAATGCCTCACTATGTGTGCCTATGTGACCTCCGGTGCTCCTAATGGCATCTGCAAGATTTCACAGACCGGAGGAAAACAACCAATCAGAGCCGAGTTTGTTAACCGGCCGCCATGTTGAGATCAGTTGAGGAAACACCAAGCATCGCCCACCAGCCGGAACAAACTTTCTCATTTTACAGCTAAACAGTACACTACAAGATGTTTCTGAAAACATTTGAGGCGAGAAATAGGCATTACAGTAACAGAATATTGATTCATATTTGATCAGCGCTGCCTAGTTTGACAGTTTGATCGGAGTTTGTGTGTGATTGACAGCAGCCTCCGATGAATGAACAGCCAATAGGAATGCTCTCTCTCTCTGAAATGACCTGTGATTGGCCGAAGTCACGGGCTAGATTTTTTAATGCCTGAAAACAGAGCCATGAGGAGGTGCAGAAGTCTAGTTATCTCTCAGAACACTTGAATTACAATATGCTGAAAGGTTAATATCATTTTTTTGCCCAATGATGCCAAAAACGTTCTGCCTACTGAAGATTTAATGTGAATAAATTTAATTCAGAGCATATTAAATGTATGCACATTTAATGTGGATAAATATGCCTTTGTCAACAGGCTATACAGTACGTAAGGCATTGTTGATATATGCATTGCAAAGAATGCAATTCACTAGCAACAAATATATCTCTACGTCCAATTCAGACATTTACACTTCATCTCCAACATTTGATATTAGTTCATTACTCGTTGTTGTTTCATAGTGGTTGTTGCACGGTATGCACTGTTTTTGGGTGCTCAATAAAAGTCAGGCTCTGTGTACAATATGCCAGGTTTAGGCAAATTGTGGTGTGCCTAATTTAAGGCACAAAAAGTCCCAGTAGGTGTCCTAGGAGCAGTATATCAAAAGCCCTCCAGCTGGAGGGGCAGTATGAAGAGGAAACACACATTATTTTGCACCTCCTGCTGCAAATGCTACATGGCACTACATACAATGTAAGGCAGCCGTTTTATGCACATTTTTCTTGCACACAGTTTAGAGCCAAGGCGTGACTGAAATGGCTGGATTATTGTAAATATTTCACTTACCTATATATGTGTGAAATCACAGTCCAATGTTGTTTTATTAAAGAAAAAATACATTTCTTCAAAAGCAAATACAGTTGCACACAACAGAAACACAGCTGTTGTAGGAGTATTCCCTCTGTGTATAGTACATGTCAAGTGAAGCTCAGAGGTTATTTTCAATGTGCATATGGTGGAGATGGTTTGATGTATCCTGTTTAAATAACACAAGCAACACATTCAGCCAGATAAAATACTGAGACCAAGAGCTACAGATTTATTTTCCCTCCCTAACTCCATAACATGTGTGCACTCTGTGCCCTCATGTGGAAACTACATCTAACAACCTTACACTAGAGTCAAAGATACTATCGCTGCACTAATATCCTTGCTACCTTTTTCACAGATAATCCTGCAAGTAGCAGCTGCAGAGCATGCAGTCTTTAAATCATTTGCTTGTAGCCGAGCAGCTGGTAAGGCAATGTGCAACCAGCCATGCTTCAGACACACACTACAAACAAATGGAGATCGGCCGCATCCCACCACCCCTGGCAGGCACAAACACTTAACAGTGGTACGGGCTGCTTGTGGCATATGGATAAAAAGATTACATGTAATTAAAAAAATGTTGTTTTTCCTTTGGCATTTATTCACAGTGCTAGAACTAACATCAGAATCTTGATGCGTAAGTGGTGTGTTAGATGTTTCGGACGAGAAATTCACCATCGTCGTTGAGCACAATGAGCATTTTCACGAAAGCCACCTTTCAGATGACACATTTACATCAGGCACTGCGTTGAATACAGAGTCTGATTTACAATATTTCTTCTAAACACAATATTGCTCTTTAGCCATTCCTGCTCCAACCAAGAACTTGAGGAACACCATAAAGCCATGCTGTGATTTGGTATCGAAAACTTTTGACATTTACGCAAGAATTGCATTTTTACGGCGATTGGATGGCGAGCTCGGCTGTTCTGGAAACTGCTCAGAAACCCCCTTATTATTGTCAATATACATAGGAAAGCCATCCATCATCTGAATGCTCCAGGTCTTTAGTTTGTGGCTGTAAAGTTTCCTGAGGCTGTGGTTATCCTAGAGGTCACCACAGGTCATTTTACACAGTGAGGTCAAGTTTCACAAAATGGTCTCACTACAATGAAATGGCTACTATGGAGACTAACATCATCACACATGAATACAATTGGGCTCATTGGATCCACAAGAGTCTCAGCGCTACAGTGATACCCAATTTATGTATGCTGGCATGGCATGTTTTTTGCCAGAAACTGCATGCGATTATCATTAAGTGGGCATGTCTGTAAAGGGGAGACTCGTGGTTACCCAGAACCAATTTTCATTCACATATCTTGAGGTCAGAGGTCAAGGGACCCCTTTGAAAATGGCCATGCCAGTTTTTCCTCCCCAAAATTTAGCCTAACTTTGGAGCGTTATTTATCCTTCTTCCTGAAAACGCTAGGATGACATGGTTGGCACCAATGGATTCCTATAGTTTCATATGATATTTGTACCTTCACTCTAGCTCTAAAACTGAGCCTGCTACTGCCTCTGAAAGACAGTAAAGTCGGTCAGGATCGCCCATGATCTCGCGGGTCTTAGAGGGTTAAAAATCACACATAGTTGGCTGGCTGTGATACCTTTATGTCTTATTCCATTAGCACCAACGGAGGTGTGACTATGACCGCAGGTCTAATTTCTTAGGCTAATACTGTAAATGGAAATGTTGATTTTCAATCATGCTTTCTCACTTGAATTTGTGCTTGGGATCAAAATGGCCATTGTATGGGGGCGGGAGTAGCTCAGTCCGTAGGGACTTGACGTCCACGCATGGACCAAGTACGGAGTGTGAACTGGTAGCTGGAGAGGTGCCAGTTTGCCTCCTGGGCACTGCTGAGGTGCCCTTGAGCAAGCAAGGCACCAAACCCCCAACTGCTCGGGGCGCCTGTCCACAGGCAACCCCCTCGCTATTATATCTCTCCATGTGTATAGGTGTGTATATGTATGTGTATATGTATTCCGGGCCTGTGAGTATGTAATGTGTAAAAATAATAAGAGTGGAAAAAAAAGGAATTTCCCCTCGGGGATCAATAAAGTCTTCTTCTACTAAATACCAAGATTTTTCCAGTGAAATATATGTACATTTGTGAAAGTATGCGAACATACTGATGAACAATGCAATGAACTTAAGGAAAAATGTCAATATTGTAGTTTTATTTGACTATCCGTCATTGAAAGTGGTTGGTAGGTTATTCTTGGAAATATCACAGTTATTGCAAGTTTACACAGCAGCGAGGCTGCGGATAGACACATTGCAGTCTGCAATGTCTGCAGTCCATCTTTATAGATTATTGTATTTCACATTAAAAAGTGTGTCCAGTGAAAATATACACAGCTGTCAGTTGGTGAAAATCCACCTCCACAGAGCTTTGACACTGTCAATCACAACTGGGGAATGTAGCACTAATGGGCAGGAAAAACCAGGGGAGTTGCTACCTCTGTTTGTCAGTGCGACGGGTTCATCCCAACAAGGCGACGGTGTTATGATTGGTCTTCTCTTTTCTGATGTTGATTGGTTGCATCTTGGTCATATCAAAGTACTGCAGCTGTGACACTACGGAAAATCCAGCGATAATGTCAACAAATCAAAGATGTCAGTTTTGGTTGCAGAATTGACAGGAAGAATAATAACCTATGCTGCCACATACATACATATTGGTATTCATAACATTCGTGTCAAGAAATGACCACTGAAAGTCTTATTACACCATTTTAACGATATAAAACACAACCCCTATTGAGTTCACAGCTGATGTTTACACATATCCACACAGGTAAGGGGGCATCAGTGAATACACATGCACATTTTGAAAAATAATTTAAGACACATGATGTTAAACCCACTTCATCATGAACACAGCATATACTTTCATTCACAGTCAGAGCTCGGTCATCATATGTGTTCTGCTCACATTATCATGAAAACGTTGAAATTCATCCCCTACAATGAGTTTTCAGGTTGCCCTCCTCCATTTTTATATTTCAATCAAGGATGACAGTTTCATTAAAGAGTCATTTTTCTGTTAAGTACTTCTCCCCCTTCACTTAAATTTGCTCTCAGAAAGGACCCTAATTGAAATGTCCCTCCGCTATGACCTTGGGAATGGTAATTTTAAACCGAGACATTTATCTTTGCCTGTGTCGTCAGTTTAACTTATGTCCTCTGATAAAAAATGTCGGGAGAGTCAAGCATTTATCAAGCTGATTGTTGTCAGCCAAATGCGATTGATCCAGGGCAACACAAGAGCAATGCTAATTCAACCTACATTATTGAACCGATGTAAAGGCAATCCTCAGACATTAACAAAGACATTTCTTTATTATAATACTCATTTAAAATCAAATTAATACGGGCTGGTGCTCTAGCTAGTGTCACTAGGAGGTTACAATTCATATGGCTGATCAAACATACTCTTTATGCATAATAATACAACTTGTTCAGCTTAATTTTTACTGCAAGGAACTTTTAACTGGTTACGAAATAGCCTCAATTTAATACTGATGCCTTTATATGACCTACATGAGCAAACGAGACCATCAGCAAGAATATTGGCCATTTCTGTATAGTTTTTCTTAAAGCCTTTCATCGTGCCCGATTTCCTGCAAAATCAGACGAAACAAGTTACGGCACGCAGGTTCACCGGAAACTCCTTCAGCTCAGACTCCAGCGGGACCTCCGGTGTCGACCAGCCCACCGTTGAGAGACACAGATCCGGCTTCGCTGCCACTCTCGACCTGCAATTCGGTGCCCGGCAGCAGGGGCTCCTCTTCTGGCCAGGAGCAGAGCAGAGCTTTGTCACGCCGCTCCGCCGGTCCCCGCTGGGGGCCAACACCGACACCACGCTGCTGGGGGCCAAGGCCGTATTGCTGAGCCCGCTGGAGGGAAAGGGAGGCGCAGGAGAACCAGGACTGTGGTTGCAGACTGTCAGACCCTGCAGCAGTAAAATAAGATTATTTTTTTAAAGGGAATCTGGTGCTCGGAAAATCTACCGTTTTTGTCCGCAGGGACCACCAAAATCAACACAAAATTTCACACAAAAAGTTCTGCATAGAAGCTTAAACAGAACAGACAGACAGAACAAACGGAAGATAAAACCTACTGACTTTGGTGATACCCTGACTTTTCTTCTAGTGCCACCAGCAGGGTGACACTGACACTTTTACTAAAATCTCTCAGAAACTACTGAATGGATTGGCACAAAAATGTGCAAATACATGCATGGTCCCCAGATAATGCACCCTAATGACTTTGGTGATCCCCTCCTGTAGTGGCACCATGTGGTTGACATTTGTGGTTTTGAGTGAAATGTCTCGACAACAATCGGGTGGATTGCCATTACATTTGGTACAGAAGTGCAACCATCATGGCAGAAATGTCACTTGTCCAATACCTTTGTTTATTACCAAATACCTGCAAGACTAATCATGTTCCCATCATCCTCAGCTGTAGTTTATATTTAGTGTTAATTAGCAAATGATAGCATGCTACTCAAACTACAACTGCGCCTAAGTACAGCCTCATAAAGCTGCTAGCCTGTAGGCTAGGCTGTACACGTTTAGTCTAAAAAGCATTTGTATAAATTGTTAGCACACAATATAACTACTAATGTTGCTGTGGCAGTGACACTGACTGTCAGTAGACAGACTAACTAGCAATATTTACTACAGTATCCCCAGCATCATACACTGATACTGTTACCATACTGTAACAACATATAGAGATTAAAAAAAAAGAAGAAAATAGTGCAGTGATGACTGTCGGCTGCCAGAAGGGATGGATTAGAAAGGAAAAAGGCCTGAACTATTGACTCAGACCTGCCTGCCAAAACCCACGACGATAGACAGTCCACACGGACCAGCTCCCACAGTTGATTAATACTAGACTTACATAATAGATAGACAAAATTATTATGAAACAAATATACAAGTGCATCTGGTGCAAAAATAATTGATCAAACATGAGCATGAGTCTGCCCAATTTATTTCTGCTCCAGATCAAAAGGCATACTAAAATACACATTGCAAATGCTTGCGTCACTTTATTTATTGGTGAACACAAAGGATGACCAAGTCCACGTAGAAGTCTTTCTTTCTTTGAAGTATAAAATCCATCTAATCAGTAGCTTTTTAGGTTGCTAAAGATCAGTTAATAGGAATTTTGAACAACAGTGAAATACTACGAGAAAGGTTTGTTTTAGTGAAGTGATGCATATGGTTTTCCTGTAGTTTTCTTCATTATTGCTTACTGTTGATCTAAACCTCAAACTTAATTATCTAGCAGCATTGGCTTGTACCTGTTTGTCTATATATTCTTACATATTCAAAATGATTCAAGTGATTTACAGATCAAAATAATGTAGCCATGTTGAAAGCTTTTTAAAGTCCTTAAAATACCATATAAAAAATTCCAATGCCATGTGTTGTAAATCAGCATATCAGCAGAGCTACCTGCAACCTAACATAACCTATCATAATTGTTTGCCAAACAAATATTTGGAGTTTGCACTGTAAAGAAGGCCACACAAAATGCAACTCTTTTAAAGCAGTCATGTTATAAGCATAGACTGTATAAGAAGTGGACGTAGTCACCGTGACATCACCCATTGGTTTATGGACTACAATTTTGAAGCATCGAGTTTGGCATTTTGGCCCTCTGAATCTTGTTTTTTTTTTGCCCGTTGCCATCTTGTTTAGTTGGAACCAGAAGTTACACAAGAGGGCAGAGCTAAGTACGACCGAACGCGGGATAAGACATTTTAGGCAACAAAGACAACTCCCAGATCGGACAATGCCGTGGCAGCGACCTGTCAATCACAAGGCAGCCCTAAAGCATACCCTGCTTTATGGTTTGTTTTACTCTGAATGGGACCATATTTACTAAATTAACATCATGCTGTATTGAAGAAGACTTGAAACTACTGATTGAGACCATAAACTCATGTTTACAACATTAACTGAGGTAATAAATCAAGTGAGAAGTAGGGTCATTTTCTCAGACTTCTACAATCTACAATCAGACTTTTTTTTGCAACCAGAGGAGTTGCCCCACAGGAGTTGGCCATTTGAAAGAATGCAAGTTTAAGGCACTTTCACATTGGTTTCACTTTTCAGAACCAGAAGTTGCCGCCTGGTTATAGGTGCTTTTTGGTCAGACTTGGAGTGTGACTGTAGGGATTGCATTGTTGGTTTGTCCATCTGTTGGTCGATCAGACCAACACTTTGGTCTAGAGGGAAATATCTGGAATTGCAAATTGGATTGCAATGTTTGTTTACCATTCAAGAACTCTTTGACCTTAATTTGTATGGATGCTGCTCTGGAAGTTGCTGCTGGCCTCCCTTGATTGATTAATTCCGCTGGATTCATTTTATATATGTGACCCGCTCTATCGAAATGAGTCGGATGTCGCGGCACCGCGTTCTTGTAAAAACACGTTTATTCATGAAAAAGTGGATTTTGGGCTGTTTGGGTTTTTTATACGTTTCTGAATTAATAAAGTCTCAGCTTTAATACAATCTAAGAATCGATGTAAAATTCAAATGATAAATATAGTTTTGAAGCTCTTAAACGTAACGTTGTCGTAACGTTTTTCCCGGAAGACCGCTGTTTATTGACTCGGCTCGATAGAGTTGATTGACAGATGACAGATTGTGGTTGACAGAGGAAGATAGCTGGCTTGACAAGATTAATTCACGTGAGAAAACATCGCTCGACTTTTAAATTAAATTCCCGTTAGAGGTGATACATCTGACGACAACTGGACCGAGTTGTTTCACCGCACCGGGTGATGAGGAGATGAACAGCGGGCCGGGTCGGGTCGGACGGCCCGGCTAACGCTAGGCTAGCTCTCAATCCGCTGATCAGGACGGAGAAAGTGAGTTTGAGGAAGGCGAGGAGGAAGATATTCCACTAATGACTGAGCCGATGATGGCACACAATGTCTCTGATTATAGTTATTTAAATCAGGACAGTGTTAAAGAGATTGAGATCGCCCGGCCGGGAGTACCAGTGTGGCTGTAAACTGTACAACAGCGCCGCTCTTTACCAGCTCTTTACACCGGAGGAGATGGAGAGAAGACACGATCAAATCAAAGAAATGACTAATGGTAAGTTCTGATAGTTAAGATACACCATCCTTGTTTTATCTGTTTGTTTTAAAGACTTTTAAAATCACTAGAGCAGGATAACAAGCATTAATATCAGCTAATAATGTGTGTGTCAGTGTGTGTAGGCTAGCTATAGGTGTGTGTCTGTCTCAGGTGTGTCTCTCAGGTGTCTGTCTCCTAGAAATGATTAATATTAAGAGGAAATGTTTAGTAGTGTTTAATTCACTCAAAGAAGCATTGTATCTGAATATAATCCAGGCAGCTGTTACCTCATCACCACACCAGGTATTATGAAAACAATATACAGGTACAAACGTCATTTCTAGGAGACAGGGTTGCTGTGAGAGACACAAAAGGTGAGGAAATAATTTTAAATAGCAAAAGAAATATCTTAAAATATAGTAAAATTATAGGCTGTTAATTCATCTGATATCACATTGTGAATAGGCTATGTTTCTGAATATAAGGCTGTATTAATATTGAAATGACCTGGCCTCATTCAACAATGATTCAACATGATGATCAGGCTTCATTCAACAATGATTCAACATGATTTAGTCAGCCTAAAATCTTTGAGATGACTTGATTTTTCACTTTATGCTTTTCACTTTGTCATTTTGTAGATGAAAACACCTTGTTCTCCATGAGAAGATCAGCTCCCTCCCATATGACCCTTTCTACGGATACAGTGAGCTCCAGGAGAAGCCAGCAGAAAGAGCGCAGGCACCACATTTCATAGTCTTTCTATTATATCTATATTTCTATTATATATTATATTATATAATATTGTACATACAAAATATGTACATAATATTTGTTCATATTCTGTCCATTTTCTAGTATGTTTTTTTATTGATGGATATGGACTTGTAAGTTTGTGCATGTTCCTGTGTGCACGTGGCAACATATTTAATATTTTATTATTAAATATTATTCATATAATTATAATTTAATTATTATTATATTGAAATATACTATATATTATATCATATGTACAGTATGTTTTTTTAATATTTTATCAATTTTATTCCATACATTTTGGATTCTTTTCGACGCATACATGTGCACGTGGCCACGTGCACATGTATGCGTTAAGGTATGTGTAGGCTACATTATGAAATGTTGGGTGTCACTTCTGACCAAAAAATATTGTGTTCATTTAGACTTGAGTCTTAATAAATGTGTTTTAATCCTGGAAAATGGCTGAATATGAATTATTATCTTTAATGCCGTTTTTCTCAAAAATAACGTTTGATGACAGTCGAACTTTGAAAGAGCATATCTCATAGAATATTTGGCGTAGAAAGATGATCTTGGTATTGCCATAAAGCTGAGAATATGTGCTACATTTTACCTGATAAAGGTCTAAGGATCAAAACGTCATTTATGCAGCTAGTGCAAATGATCAGAGGTATTCTTTGGTTCCTGCACAGTCAAGAATTTCTGATCCTACACACCTGTCAGTAAGACTTCACAGTACACAAGAACTTTGGTGAAAGAATATTACCACTTGTCCAACATAAGATACAGGCATAACATTATTACCGTACATAATGTACCATACCTCAAAACCTACAGCATAAAGCAAAGTACTGTGACATTTAGATGATACATTCATGCTTCCCAGCGAATGTATCCTTTGAATTTTGGCAACCTACTGACCCCTCCTTTTGTGGTAGCCTCAGAGCAAACAAAGCATTATTGTTTCCAACATATTGTGATAACATTGTATCATAACTTACCCTGTGATTCCTACCGTTTAAAAGGATACACCCAGCATTTCCTTAAGTGATCAGAACACTACTGGCAAACTTGTATGTTGGAGATTCAAATTGACTTGACTTGCCTGCTGGTGATACCTGAAGAAACTGCTCATTTCAGGGCTTCCCACATATACTCAGATGTGCGGTGTCTAGACGGTTCAATACTTCTGAGCCTGTTTACTGGAACAGCGACTCTACTCAAATTATAGTGTTACAGATACAGCTCATCTCAGTGCCTGAAGTTAAGTTGAAAGATTCAGGATAGCCAGTGCAGAGCTATACTAAGAGCAAATCTGTCATCATCTCTTTTAAGTCACCCGTGAGCATTCAGGATAATTGACAGTGGACTTGCTTCTTATTGGTCTGTGGGCCACTTGACCAACCCGTCATTGTGTTTTCTCTGTAGTGCATTAGATCCAATGTGTGTTAATTATGGTAGTTGGCTATGTAGATACCTCTGAATGATTTGCCAGCAGTTGCAGGCAACTATTAGGGCTGACTCATGCAATGAAAGCACACAGCAGCATTTTAACTCACATTGTAGCTCAAAATGATGTTCACAACAGGAGATTTGTTCCGTCAATACTAAGGGTGTCACGATTTTGTTTCTAAATAGAAAATCGATTTAAATAAGCTTTTGATTTCAACTTTCAAAATCAAAAGCAGGAAGTTGATTTTCCCAGTATCTCAGTAACTTCAAAGATGACACAGCGTAGCATACAGGTAGCCTGCAGCTGCACTTTTCGGGACACCATGGCCACTGATGACGGAGAAACAACAGAACTGTAAAATCCTCCTGCTTCCCTGAAGTCACCGCCACCATATTTGGCCTTCCCCGTGAGTTATGTAAACAACAAATATGTCTTTGATAGAAAAACTACAGGTTGTAGGGTTAGGGTCAATAGGGGGCCTACTACACCCACTAGTAGGTTTTATCTTCTATGTACATGGTAGATCACCGAAAAGAAGGTATAAAATAACACAACAGTCTAGTGACCTCTAGTGACCGTAGTATTTATGACAGGAGCAGAAGCGGAAGTCAGGCCCTGTAGTATATAAAACACAGGGTTTTCATCTATGAGACCGGAGTTCGCATACCATGTGAAACCAACAATGTGTAGTTGTCTTTTTATTCGTAGTTATTTTAACCCAAAATATGGTGTTTTTCCCTAAACTTTTTTTTTGGCCTAAACCTAAAGAAGTTGTAGTTTTATTGTTTAAACCTAAAGAAGCCTTTTTTTGTGTTCAAGTTTCACTTTCACTTTTACAATGTAGTAGGCGTAGTAGGCCCCTAATGACCCACATCTATGGGGCCCATAGCGACTGATAACGCCTATTTAATGGCCTGATAACAGTCAAATCAGGTGACATTTTCCAGTGAAAGACAATGTTGCTGAACAATAGTGATAGATGAATATCTACTTAGCTCAGGCCTACAAGGCAGGAGAACATTGGTATTTTTGAATATTATAAGTCACAAGGTGAAGCAGGGATTACACAGTGGGTAGGTGCCAACACCTGAGTGCAACAACCAATTAGGTTTTCTACTCTGAAACTTTCACCACATAGTTACACGCTTAAATGGCAAAACACAATAGCCCCATACAGGAGTTGTAAATACTCCTCTTCAACATACCTTACAGAATAAAGAATGACAACACAAATAAAAATGTGTTCCCACCCTCCCCTGATATGTTATCTGATGCAACCCCATGTAAGTTTAACAAGGGAGGCATTCCATGGGGAACTTTTTCCCAACATCTTGGGTGTCAGAGACTAGGAGTGATCATCAAATCCAAGAATATCCTGTCAGTACTGTATATTTGTGAGCATGGAAAACATGGAAGTGATGGATATGATGTATGCTATGCATAAGTGTTCATTCTCTCGGCTATTTCCATTGATTCTGTGCTGAGCAGCTTTCTCAAATGTGTCTTCCCTCAATGATCATATTGGGAGAAATGGCCACTGCATTATTTCTCCAGGTAATGACAAAGAGTCACACATACTAGGTAATATGATTCAGTATAGCTTCTTACAAGCAGTCTCAGCAACAAGCCATTATCTTTTCCATGTCCAAGCATGTCACCTAACTTGTCCACCTCCCTTTCCTTCCTTCTTCCTCTGGGCAAAAGCATCCAGCATGTTATGGAAATCCAGTTCTCTAACTAGATCTGTTTACATTACCACGGGGCAAGGAGCTGAGGCACCTGGTTTATCTTGATTGTTGGTTTGTTCTTTGTATGTCCCAAATTGGAAAATAAGCACTCTCTCGAACGTTTTGTGGCTGGCCAATGCATACTTTAAAAAAAATATTAGAATCTGGCTTAGTATTTTGATTAAGTGCAAAACTCCAAGTGGCCATCATCCCGGTATCGCTGCACTATCTGATAGAGGAACTTAAAAGAGATGATAGCTGATAAAGGTTATAAATCACTGAATGCATATAATTATTTACTCAGTCCTGGAAAAGAAGGTTCCCACTCGGGATATTGAACGTTTTCACTCATCACTTTTGCGATTCACAGTTAAGAGTTAACTGTACACATCCTCTCCTAAACTCCCTGCAGTACTGTTGTCTGTTTCCTGCCACCTGCCCTTGTGCACATCTCAAAACGGTGCCACTGGGAAACCCCTCTATTAATTCCAACTTGGAAGCTACTTGATGGGCTGTGTGATATTTTTGTAACTCTGTGGGGTGCTGTAAACACGACTGATTGCAAAAAAAGGATAAATACAGCATCCCGAACAGAATACTGTACTTGTGACTAGCTAAAATTGGCATTACAATGATGACTAACATGTGTAGTGGAAATTATGGTTTACATGCAATGAGGCGTTTTTTATCCACAAAGACAGACAGACACATCCCTGCTGTTCAACACAGCAGGCATGCTATTTTCCATCTAATCCAATTTCCCCATTTAAGTGAAGTCCTAATTATCCTCAATACACTACTGTTCTGAAGACAGGTGCGTAATATGTGAATTACAGATATTTGTGCCGTGTACAAATGCACCAACCATTTAGGTTTTGAATAGCTGTAGGAGAGGCAGATATTCACGTATTGGTAGCCTACTAATGCCCAGTAGCCCATTAATGTGGCACAAATGGGGTACTTTGAGTAGAGAAAAATGTCATAACGGTCTGTAATTTTCTTTCAGGTTTTCAGTAATGTTGCCATTTACAAGCAGAATATTTTACAGAATTTGTTGAGTATGAGGGCATTGTAATTGCAGTGTAAGATAATTTAATTTTGAATCTCTATGCATATTGAGATGTTCTCTGGGGCTTTTTAACCTAACTTTATATTCAAGAGCTTAGGACATTGTCATGATATTTCACCTGATTTGCTCTAAAAACTCCTGAAAGTAGTTCTCAACCCTGGCCTTTAGCCATTTAGTCATTCTGACATACGTGCTATTTAGCTACGCAGAGTGCCTACATGGGAAGATTGATGTGGATGTTAAAGAGAGGTGAGGAGGCTGGAATAGCACTGCGTGGTGTAAGGCTATAGGGAGCAGAAGTAAAAGTGGTAGCATTTATAAAGAGCATTCAAATATAAATCACAACATAACATTACATATATAAATACATATAAATGCTAGAAGCACCAACCTGAGAAAAAAGTTCTCAGTACATGTCTCCATCAAAGGTGAAGGGACAATTACACTCTTGCTCTACAGAAATATATCATATGCATTGCAATAAAAATAAATAAATAATTATATATATATATTTGAACTCCCTTATACTGTATGGGCAACCCTTAAGGCAATGCATTGCAAGTTTATTTGTATAGCACCTTTCAAACACAGATACAAGTTAAACTGCTTCACAAGACAATAATATGCATTAGCACAAGATTTAAAATTATAGTGAAGAGGAAAATTAGTCTATTACAGTAAAATAAAGTAGCCTAGTTGTCATGCACAGAGAAAAGTAATTTTAAGAACATTGACATTAGATGTTAAAAATGTTGTCATTAAACATAATCCAAAGGTTTTTTTTAAGAATGTCAATATTTGTTTTCTGGCAAAAGATTTTTTTATTGTTTATTTTTTTTTTATTATTTTTTTTTACAGTTATTAAGTTATTTGTGTTTTGGTTGATATTCCATTTGAAAAATTTCGTTCCATTGTGTTTATTGTTTTGGCCGTGTCTCAACGTTTAAGCCAAAATGCCCCTGTTCTGGGAAAAAAATATTGTAAGTGCTAGATTCTGGGTTTTTGTGGTCATTATTGCGAGCAAGAAAAACCTGAGGAATCATATTGTTTCAATGTATCCCCGAGCTCAAGATGCAAAACTGTCTTTTCTGACTGAAAGCATGTCCATAATAATCCATCTAATTTTTATTAGAGTGAAGATATCACAATTGTACTGTAGACACACACGAGTGTACCACGATGTAGAAAAGACCAGTAATTGAATCAAATGTATAAAATATTGTTTGAGATAAACGATTGACAATACATTTAGCCTCAAGGTGTACACTGGATGGTAATTAGGAGTAAAGTTAAACTCCATACCAGCTTCACTTTCTTTAAATATATGGTTCAAGAAGCAATCATGCTGAGATTTCCTCAGTAATCACTTTCCCTTGAAGGAAAGACTTGAAGTCTTTCATATACTGTATGCTGGTTTTTACTGCTAGAACCTTTCAAAAGATATGAATCTAAATTCCTGTGATTATATATGTTCCCGTTTTCCTTGTCAAATTCTGTCTATTATGCATATAACGTTCACTGTAAAACAATTTCTTAGACACAGCGTGCAGTCCATTAACTTGCGGTTAGCTTCCCATTAAACTTGCATAATGGTGAGATGGGTAGCATGACAAGCACTGTAATGTAATGGCTTCTCTTCACTGCCAAATATGGAATGACTTTGTGTCATACATCATTATATAGGCAGAAATGCCAGACTTTAAGGGAGGTCAGCCACACACATCTGCCAAAATCACCATGCATGAGTGAGAATAAGACACAGACTAAACTCAGAGTGTCTGGATGTTGCATGCATACATAGTATATAATTCAGTCAAACACTTAACTTTCTTTACACGATAGAAGCAGGCATTTTACTGTATTCCCTTGCTGGAGGGAAAGAAAGATGACGGAACAAAAGAGGACATTACTGCCCTTGCTTGAAGTAAATTGCCACCGAATTCCACTTCCAGGCATTTTGGGGATTCCCCTCTCAGTTCAAGGAAAGACAGTTGCCATTGTGTTACTTAAATCAACAGGGTTTATATTAGGGTTGTCAATCGATTAAAATATTTAATCGCGATTAATCGCATGATTGTCCTTGATTAAAAAAATAAAAAATGTTATCTGTTCAAAATGTACCTTAAAGGGAGATTTGTCAAGTATTTAATACTCTTCTCAACATGGGAGTGGACAAATATGCAAATATACGTATATATCTATAATTGGAAATCAATTAACAACACAAAACAATGACAAATATTGTCCAGAAATATGCTCAAATCATAACATGGCAAATTCAAGCCAAACAGGCAACAACAGCTGTCAGTGTGCTGACTTGACTATGACTTGCCCCAAACTGCATGTTTTTCTTTGCCAAACTTTAGCGCAAGTTTGGAGCGTTAGTTAACCTTTTTCTCGACAAGCTACTATGACATGGTTGGCACCAATGGATTCCTGAGGTTTTTCTAGTTTCATATGATGCCAATATCTCCACTCTAGCTTTACAACTGAGCCCGCTACAACCTCCGAAAGATCAATTGTGTTAATGCATTAAAAAAATCAGTGGCGTTAAAAGAGATTTGCGTTAACACTTTATTATCACGTATACTTTGACGGCCCTAGTTCATACATATTGTACAGTTTGTAGAGGAGATCAGTAGGAGAAGAACATTTGTGCAGCCATTTACTTCATTAGTGTTAGAAAAACCCTATCATGCAACCCAATCATGCAACCATGCACAAAGGCTTGCTTAATGGCGTTTGGCTAGCAGATCATTAATCAAGAAAAATTAATTAATCTGAAGAAATCTGAGTCCTTGAATAAGATTGAATTTACTCTGATCTTCCTCTTTTTAGTTTTTTATTTAGTTTTTTGTTTTCTTTTCTTTGTTGTGTTCTGCTATTGAAATCATAGTGGCTAAACCACAAGGGCGTTTATCAGTAAACACTGTCAAAAAGATAAATCTTCACCAATCTCCCTTTCTTATCACCAAGGAACGCTTAAATCAACACTTGTATGCGCAAATAGTGATTTAAAGGGTCAACTGCATGCTAGCAACAACCGGCTGAAGGTCAGTTTCCTTGTTTAGTCTTTGCTTTGTGGTTTCCTTAGACAGAGGTCATCACGACACATTGTTTTCTCAAAGGCATCCATCAAAGCCATCTCCTTTGGCATTGATTACCTTGGCTCATTAAGAAGCCCTCTGAAGACCACCGCCGTTCCTCCCACACCCCCACCCTCCTACACTCACACACACACACACACACACACACATACCACACACACACATACCACCGGCACCACACATGCACACATCTTCAACATGTACTGTATGTTAAGTTACACATCGTGGCTTCTCAGAATCTATAACAAATATTAATGAATGCATGTGTAAGATTGTTTTTCAATGAAAAATATATTGTAGCTTTTTGCCAATCAACAAAGTCCATTGAATCACCAGATATAAATAAAGAACCTTATCTAAATGTTGCAAGCGTGCACGGTCAATTTCTTTTAAAAGAATATTAAGGAACGAAAAAAAAGAGAGAATGATGAGTGGCTGCCCAGAGGTTCATAATGACATTATAAGCTTCACTATCCTCTATGCAGCAATAAAGCAATGGATATGCATCACATTCAGCAGTAAATCATTTAAGAGAGAACAATGCATTTTTGTATGATTTTTGCACTAATGAGTTCTTGACACATCTTATCCAAAGCCTCTGTCAAGGCAAAATGCATCGCAGGGAAGAAAAAAAAACACCCAGTGGATTTAGACACAAGTGCCTGATTTTTTTTCACCCAGACCAGGACTTTTAAATCAATAGTGCGAGTGATGCCTGATTGCATTCTGTAAGAAATGCAATTGAATGGTGACTTCAATGCAACTCAAATCAATGCTATTTGTCGATCCAGGAAATTACTTGTGTCGTGAAACCTGAGATCGTAACAAGACAGGAATACCCTGCCGATGACATTTGTTTAAGAGGAAATTGTCTCCGTTGTCAAGCCTCCTGTTTGAGCGCTGACGTTCACATTTAAGATATTATGTCTTTAAAGTCCTGACTGAAAGATCTTACAAAGAAATGAAGACAAATTTAAGTGAGAAAAATTAGGACAAATTTGTTTGATCCACTTCAGAAGAGCCTGTAGATTAGAGCCATATTGACTGTGACTCTAATGTGGTGACTTTGAGTGGGGAAGCATGGGTCCTAAGTGTCATATTAGGTTTTGGCACAGCCAGGTTAGTCTGACATAGCTCAAGGAGAAAGAAATGGGACTGGCGAAGTTGAGCCAGAAAAGTAGGCTCAAATGGATCAGGTAGCTGGCAGAAAGACGCGTCACAGAACATTGTCAAGGGGCGGGTATTTTTAGGCCCGGCAGCCGCAGTTCACTGGCACTTTTACAAGAAGGATTGTAGGGCGACCGCAAAAGATAGAGAGGCAAGAGTGGAGGAGGAGAGAGAGAGAGAGAGACAGTGACAGGAGAGAAAGAGAGAGGGAGCAATAATAAATTGTCATTGAGGGAACCTTTGGTGTAAGATAACCAGTGGCAGAGACATGAGCACAGCATGGTTCCCTCGGGCCCTTTACACACTCTTCTTAATTTCGTCATGATGCTGGAACTCTTTTGTTTGAGAGTTTAGACTGGGCCCACATATTTCCCTTGGCCACTGATATCACTGCACTGATTTGACTCTCACGGTGGGGATGCACCACAGAGGTATTTGTTTGAACAATTGAAAACATTCACATATGTAATTGAAGAATAACTGCACTGACAATTTCAAGCCTGTGTGTCCATCACAGAATATGACATGTGCCATTCTCTCTTTAATTAACTGATATTATATGGTTTTACACCAGTACAGCATCAGACATTGTCCCAACTTATTCTCCTGTTTCAACAATAAATAAAAGAGATTTAAGCAGTTAGTATGACCTTGTGTGCTAGAATCTCACTTAAGCTTCTTAAACTTCTATACAGATACAGTAATGTTTGTATTAAGACCATTTTGTAAACCGAGGAAGCCTGCTAGATCATCCTACCAACCCGTTCTCACTCCCAACTCCGCCTTTTGATATGTCGGAAACAGACGCACGGAGGGATCCTTTAGCAACAGTATGTGACGAACCGGGCTTTCAACTAAGACCAATTTAAAGCCACCCGCGGCGTTACTCGACAGTCAAATCACGTGACGTAGTATTAATAGTGTGAGAGTCCGTTCAGGGCGGGCGGGATCGTTGGTGGATGGGTCAAACAAACACAAGACTTTCAACCAGGAGACAGGTGTCCATGGCAACCGTGTGAAACTAAAAGTAAAGTTAACTTATTTTGTCGTGTCAGTCTTTGTCGTACGTCCTGTGAGTCATTTGAGTCTTTAGTCACGTGACTCGTTAGTATCGTCAGTCCTGTGAGTCAGTAGTCACGTGAGTCGTGAGTATCCTTAGCTCTGTGAGTCATGTGAGTTGCTAGTCAGTGAAGTTAACATCAATCCTAACCCTATCTAAGTGGTTGAGTTGCCTAAACCTAACTTCCTGGTCTGTCAAAAATAACACATGAGGGGTACCCCGCGCGTTGGCCTCCGATGCCGAGGGACACTGACCATGCGGCGCACAGAGGATGCTCCCTTTCACAAGAATTGTCTAGTCTTTCTACAAAAATGTAAATGATCCACAGTGGTTTTGAGATAACTGACTTCCCTTCTGTAGCACTTTAACCCTCACAACTTCTTCTTAATTCTAAATTAATTTGTCTTCTTTTTCTTCAATAGACATCAGTTTTTAATTAGATATATCAGATCAACACTTCAAGCATCCTAATTGACCTTGTCCTTGGAAAAAAAAATCATAATGTCAAAGAAATATTAGACTGAATATGTCGCAAAAAATAGAAACATCCGATACAAGTTGGGAGTCATTTTTTTAATTAATTAATTCAATACAAAAATTGTAGACCAAGGTGAATATTATCAAGGTATTATAGAAGATCACAAGACACTGGAGTGCTTATGCAGTCTTTTCTTGCGACCCTCTCATTTACTCAAAGAAACCTTGTATTAAACTGAACCAGCTACTTACCTCAGTTATTCATTGCTTCCATTGAAATAAAACAAAATGGAGAGGAAGGCCAAGCTTTTCGTGCAAGTAAAAAAAGTAAAAAAAATAAACAAATATGAATAAATAAAAAGGAGACTTCTTGAGCACATATGAGCAAAAGAAAACCCAGATTGTGTTAGAGAACTCATCATGAACACTGTGTTACAACTGAAAAGGTGCAGTTTGCGTTGGTTCAGGGCTCACTGAACCCCCTAGAAATGCATCTTTATGTTTATATTAACGCATAATCAATAATTTATTGTAATGATGGATAATATCAACCTTGTGTCTTATTCACATAATAAGAAACCAACACTTGTGTTTTTTTAAACAGAAAACACAGGTTTTATACTGCAATATTTACTGAAAATGACATACATGCAGCCAACAATCCTATGTAAACTTTCAGGTTATCTCCTGGTGATCTCCCTGCAGCCAGCTGTCACCTTATTTAGGGGTTTGTAGTGAAATGAGGAGATGTCGTATAGATAACTCCTCATTTCAACTTCACAAATCAGCCGTTCCTCTTCCGTTGCGACGATTTCAAAGTGAGCGACAGGAATGAACAGAAACAGGGCGTCTGACAAAAGTTCAGCTCAAAACGGCACACTGTTTTGAGCAGGGTCCTTACACAGCTTCCAACATTGCGACGCCAATCACAATCGTCAGCCTAGACAGCTATACACGGCAGAGCATGTCACACAGCCAGCTGTGATGTTTTCAAAGGTGGCAGAGCTACCGCACATACTAACAAAATAAGTTGTAAAGCATCCAACCATCTGTTTCCGTTCTTTTGTTTTACACGGGGCTCCATTGTCAACTCTTGTCTTTAGTTTTACACCGCAGAGGTTAGATATAAAAGTCTACACTTTTTTATGAGCAGGTGACGTGATGAATAATTGCTCAAAGTTCACAAAGCAGCAAACATTCCAGTCTAAATGATAATAATTATCATCAGTGTTGGGTAAGCTCGACTGAGCAGCAAATATAAAGCTTAGTCACTTATGTCAGCTAGAAACTATCAGCTAATTAGAACCACTCAAGTAACAGTCAGCCGGGGTCTCTCAGGTGTGTCTTGGACCGAGTAGAAGGTTTTTTTTTTTCCAGTTTGCTAATTACTGTACGCCTCCTCATCTCCTCATCTACTGTCCTCCGTCATGTGACCCGCAAATCAATTTCGGTCTGCGGTTGCTGAGGATGTTTCCGTCTGTAAAATGTGAGGAGCTGTGACGTTCCACAAGCTTCCACAAGCTTCCATCGTCGAACGAAGTGACAGAAAGTTAAAAAAAATACAAAGCATTGGTAATTGTTGATGTGCATACTTAGGTGGGTAAATGTTTTGTGGTATGATTATTTTGATGCACACACTTGTTTTTGATTGTGGTTTTGCCCTTTTCAACTGCAGAAACCTTTGCAGTAACTCAAAAAGTTTACTTACATTGATAATTCTTGCAGGAGAAACAGTTTCGGTTCGTTCATTCATCCAAAACTTCCCTCCTCCTGAGGTAATTCCTCGTGTACCTGCCAGGGTAATCCTGCAGACGTGTTTGCACTCAAGAACATCACTGACTCGTCAAACACAGGCCTCACGACTGCTAGCAAGCGTTTACAATTATTTGTATTAGATATTGGCTTGGGAATTTCTTGTTCATGTTATTGGCATTTTAATGGCAATTATGAAGCTTACTTTCCATCATTCTTGTATTCTGATTATTTGAGTAAAAACTGAAAAATAAGCAGAAAGAAATAGTGTTTCCAATCTCCCTTTTCATCACTGCACGTCTTCTTTAAATCTTGCACAAAGCGAACTATTTTTAATCCGTTATCACTTTAATTTGATTAATCTTGACATCCAGTTAACACATTCATCCCGTTAACATACTCATGAATATGAATGTGTTCAAATGATTTTGTTCATTAAGTTCATGGAATGTTTTGGATCCTGAGAATGTATTAGCAAAAAGGCTCATTCATTACACAATTTTTTGCTATATTTACCATATTGGATATTATATTTTTACTAGGGCTGTCAAAGTTAACGCGATAATAACGCATTAACGCAAATTCGTTTTAACGCCACTAATTTTTTAACGCATTAACACAACTTGTGATTTTTAGGTTGTGGGCTCAGTTTTAAAGCTAGAGTGAGGATGCTGTCATCATATGAAACCAGAGAATCCATTGGCACCAACCATGTCATACTAACATGTCTTGAACGAGGCTAAATAACGCTACAAACTTGCACTAAATTTTGGCGAGGAAAAACTGGCATGGCCATTTTCAGGGGTCCCTTGACCTCTGACCTCAAGATATGTGAATGAAAATTGGTTCTATGGGTACCAACGAGTCTCGCCTTTACAGACATGCCCACTTTATGATAATCACATGCAGTTTGGGGCAAGTCATAGTCAAGTCAGCACACTGACACACTGACAGCTGTTGTTGCCTGTTGGGCTTCAGTTTGCCATGTTATGATTTGAGCATATGTTTTATGCTAAATGCAGTACCTGTGAGGGTTTCTGGACAACATGTGTCATTGTTTTGTGTTGTTAATTGATTTTGAATAATAAATATATACTCACATTTGCATAGGGCAGGCATATTTTTCCACTCCCATGTTGATAAGAATATTGTATACTTGACAAATCTCCCTTTAAGGTACATTTTGAACTTATAAAAAAAATTGCGATTAATTTGTGATTCATCGCGATTAACTATGGACAATCATACGATTTATCACGATTAAAATTTTTAATCGATTGACACTCTAGTTTTTACCTGAATAAATATAGTTTTATAATGGTCATTTGAAGGAAAAATGTGATAGATAGTGTGTGTATTTGCTTCCACTCATGGTCCATCTATTTTGAGAAACTAACCTTTGTCATAGCGATGTCACAAAACACTGGGGAGAAGCGTGGCAGCTCTGTCCCTCCTGAGGTTGACCGATGACAAAAGTTTCAATGCACACCAGATATTACCTGCTTGGCAGTTCCCCGTTTCCATGGACAGTAATAGTGAGGGAGAAATCAATTTCTTCCACCTCTGCCATCCAAATGTGGCAGGAACAACTATGATAGTTTTAAGGAGGCAGCTGGCAAGCTGCGAGTTAGTGCCTCTGCTCATTAAATTGACCCTCATGCCATACTGAAGTTCCTGCTACAAACTGAGATTATGTGAGATAGGCTGATTATTCCTCGCGTCCTTTTCCGGCTTCTTCCACCTTCCATTCATTATTATTTTCACTTGCATTACAAGTTAACAGTTAGGTTTCAACAACCATCAACTCTCAACAACCATCAGCTTGACTGAAAATCAGTTCTTTTACAGAGTAGGGAGTTATTCCCAATGTGTCAGTAGAGTGACGACTCGTCATTCTGTTGAGGATATGTAGTTTAACACTTCTCTGTTAGGAATATACATTTTCCCACACCGTTTAGCATTTTATATTTTTTTAGCAAAATGCTATTGCGTATACTTTAATTATTTGCTCATCTTTGTAATGCAGTATGACAATAGTATTTTTAGGACTTACTCAGACTGAGACATACTGTACTCTTTGATGCCTATTTCTTATCAGTATCAACTAGACTGAGAGACTGACTTGTTCAGTGCCTGTCTTCTTGTCAGTTTATTTTATTTTATTTTATATTGCCAGCTCAGTCTGTGGGTCCTCTCCAGACGCGCTCCAAATAAAGGGGAAAGATTTCTTGGGAAGATGTTTATGTCTGTTGCTATCAGTGTTGCATTAGTCAAACTTGCACATTATCAGACGAATAATCATATGCAGAGTGGTGGTATACAGGATAGTACTTGGGATATTTTTAGAAGTGCTTATGTGAAACTCAGAGAGAACACTGTGCCTGGTAGTTATTTGCATTGGAGAATGGGTCTTGGACTTTGTGAGGTGACCTGCAGCGTTGCCAGATTCAACTGACAAAAAGTGGCCTAATTAGAGCCAGAATCTGCCCAACCAAAAAAGTAGCCAATTATGTAACAGTTTACAAGCCTTTATAATAGAGCTATGACTGAATAATCATTTGAACAGAAAGAAAGTGTTCAAACTAGTTGTAATAGATTGAAATGACATTTGATTTTAACGGTTATCAGTTGATCTCAATCAAACTAATCAGAGGAGAGGAGGGGCCAATTTATTGGAATATAGCCTAATGTTTTATGGGTGGAAACCACCCAAATTTGATAAAAAGTAGCCCAAAATATTTACAACCAACCCAAAGTGTTTTTACCCACCCAGTATTTACAACCACCCAATCTCTGGCAACACTGGTTGCAAGTGAATGCTTTTGTTGCTCCGTCTCCGCTGGATGTGAGATTTGTTTGATAATACATCAGCCATAATAACTTTTGTAAGGCGATGATATGCAAGAGTTGTGTGATTGTCAGCCTGTTGAGGAGATATTATGGCCAAGAAGGGCAAAAATAATCAATTAACACAGCTTTATTCTCAAAGGATGGATTTTGTGAGATTTATGTGTTTGTAGGCAATTTGAAATTGCATCTGTCTTTCTTTATTCCACACTCTGTTCACCTCCTCACATTCCTTAAACACTGTTGGACTATTGTCTTCAAATGAATTACAATCAATATCCAAACCTGGTCACATCCATCTGGTTTTGAGGATTCAAAAATAATGTGAACAGAGTCCAATATGAGATGATAAAGTTGACATTGAAACAAATAATAATGGTGTAATGAGCCTCCCTACCCACTTTGGCATGGCTTTTACAATCCCTTTGAAAACTTCGAGCCATTTGTTAAACCTCCGTTTACTCATTATTTTAAGTAAGTCTCTTCTTTTTAGTAAACAATTCCTGCCTCTTACTTTGTATGGCAACTAAAAATGTCTAAGAATTTCCCAGATTTCATATTTGCAGCTTAAAATATGCATAAACCAGTTAAAAGGCGTGGGAAACTTTGAGGACAGCCTTCAGTCTCTAGTGATGTGCAGCGCTTCATCCTCATTATGTATCTCAAACAATGCCCAAGGGCCTCATTTTGACCAACGTTGATGAGAACGTGGCCCCAAAATGCATTGTGCGGGCACACACACTCACACACAGTGGAAATGTTTTGCATCCATTCCTTCATGCTAATCTCACTTGAGGATTATATATTCTGAGAACAGTGATTCCCAGATGTCAAAGCTAGTGCTTATTTTCATGTTTCAGTGCAGAAGCCAGCAGTCTTGGGAACACGTAGTCATTAACATGCCGTTCTGTTACAATGCTGTGTTTCCACCCATTCCCTCTCTCCCCACTTCCACAAGTCTATCCGGATTTCTCATTTCTCTCATCCCATCTACCGTGTCTTTCTGTCCTGTGGTAAGAACACAATACAGACTTCTTTTTTTTCTAGATTTGGTAAGACTTGAAATCTTGCTGGCATACGGAATTTTAACAAGGTTTTTTTTCTTTATTGTTTACCAATTCTAGGGCGTACATACCTTTTTGGAATTACAGGCACCAACAAGATGAAGTCACGTGTTTACCAAGGGATTTGTGTCAGATTGCCATTCATCTAAACACGCTCAGGCATGGACAAAACACACTCTGTCACCATATATCAGTAATAGGTTGAATGTGTTGAGATGTATAGTTACAGTCTTTCTGTAGACTGTGTCGCAGGGTTTCAAACCCCTCGAAAATTGGAAAGACTGGCGTAGTAGGAACATATTATGACGGTGTGATTTGTTATGCCGGCCTCCCAAGGTGCAAACAGTGAGAATATTTATGAAAAAGTGAAAAAAACAGAAATAGAAAATACAAGATTACAAAATATTACAAAACAAATCCTGCTCTATTGCCCCAAATTGAGTTCCTCATTAACTGACATATCTTTCGAAAAAAATGCAATCAATACACAATCTAGAAGTCCAATCGATGTAACCTTCACTGTAACCAAGTCAAGACTGCCTCCACCAGCATCATAGCAGCCCCATTTTTAAACCAGTATTCCCTCCCACTAGCTTGATATTTACTGTACATAAGAATATGCAATTAACACATTTTCTTACCAGATGAAGCATTAACGGATTTGTAAACCCAAATATACATAAAACCAGGATTATTTAGTTTCATAAGCGTTTTCCTTCGACCAAAACATGTGAATTGCAACAAAAGAAACTAATAAGAAACGATAATTATGCAGTTTATGTAAGCGTACAAGAACACACTTTTAAATAGGGGTGTAACAAAACATAATTCTATATCAATATATCGATTCCATGATCAACGATCCAATATCATCAATGCAAAGTGAAAACATTCATACATATCGTCATCTTAAAAAATACGCCTTTATTTTGAAATTCCCATGGCACGTCTGTGTCCAAGAGCACCTCCTTCCTACAGAGCCCAGTAATAAAATTGTCAAATCATATTTTAGTTGCTTTTTGTGAGTTTATATAAATGTAACTGATTGTGTAAATGTGCATATGATATTGTCTGATATCGATAGCAGGCCCCTGAATTGAATCAAATTGAAACTGTATCATGGCAAAATTTGTGATATCAGCAAATATCGTATTGTTGTCCAAAGAATCGATAGATCATTGTATCGTGATGAAACTTGTGATTTACACCAGAGGAAAATGTTACCCCCCTGTTTTGCCAACATTGATCGGAGACAGTGGGCAAATATGCAACATACTTCAACCCAACTCATTTTAATACTTGATTAGCTGAAGTATTTACAAAAAAAAAAAATTCATTAGACGCAGCCACTGCCCTCTGCCCCAGAGAAGTAATTTTACAGTGATCCATTCAGTAAAACACCAAAAAAAAGCTACACTTGAATGTTCTCACTTTCTTTGTCACACACAAAAACTCACTAATTTCATCCACAATTGTCAGAAATCTACTCCCAGCTGTACCTCTGGAGTATATCTCCCTAATTAATGACTTAATTAAAAACACTTGTGGGATTATGAAAGGGGTCATATTTGTCCCTATTCAATCAAACACATTCTATTTGGGTGAGAGCAGTGTAAGTGATAAAGTATAATACTTCAAAGGCACACATTCATCCAATAAAGTATGCTACAAGGGTTTTTCATAATCACAGCTGCTAGTTTGAGCAGTTGTTTGAAGACCTGGTTTACAATATTTTGCCAATGATGGCGTAAAGGAAATTGCTGAGAGCACACATACAGTATATGTAGTATGTGTATGCAGTGTGTCTGTGTGTGGGTGTCAGAGGCCTCGTCACCGCATATAAAAATGTGAGGATCACTGACAGTACTCAAAGTCAGATTAAGTGTCTTGTTGCTGAAGAGAATCCGAAGATCGCTCGTGTCTCATGGGACAGCTGAGGGGAAAATAAGTTTTCTACATCTGAAGCAAGACGAGTCACTTTGTTTTTATCTGTTCAATGTCGTTGCCCCAGCTTCTCATTGGCTAATCAATGAAACCCAAGAGGGCTCATCAGGCACCGAGGAATGTCAGCCAAAAGCCTTTGATCCGCTGACCTTCATCCGCTGTGCTCCAGCAAAAATACCGTAGAGAGTGATCCATGTTTGCATGCTTTAATGGGCCTCGGAGGGCCTTGTTGACAGTCCTTTGGTTTCCAGAGGGTCAGTTCTGTAACTGTACAGCGTAGCCTCGAAAACCTTCGGAAATTGGCCTCTGACATCTCCCCAAAGACTCATGCACCATCGTACCCATGACAGTAAACTAAGAGGCTTATTAGTAATACATGATTAAGTGATTACTTGTTAATCAGTACAGTAAAATACTGATTATGCCGGAAATGGAGCATGGGTTAAATATGGAGACATCCAACTCTAATTCCTTCAAGTGAGGCACCAAGCCGCTAAGTAATTTCAGTAACCTTTGCAGAGAGAAACACAACTGTTGTTGTTTTTTTTTAAATTGCTAGACAAAATTAAGAGATTAATCTCAACATGAAGACATGTTTGTTGACTACTGGCCCTGTGTGTGTGTGCATGTGTGTACGGGGATGGGTGTGCGCTCAGATGTTGTAATGGCATTCCGGCTGGGACTGAGAAACTGATTCGGCTCTCTGAGGCATCCATTTATCTTAATCTGGGGTGACCTAAATCCTCGACATCTGCTGTACAGTCTTTCCCTTTAAAACAGAATTTCAGACTCCATCCTCCCATGTACCATCCTTCCCTTAACCATAATTGATGACTGTAACCTTTTAATGGTCCACCATATTCATTCACAGCGAAAGCGCCCTCCATGTTGCCTGGACTAGCACAAAAAAAGTGGCATTGCCACTGCATGAAAATGAAGAGAAGACAAGGAGACAAGGTTTATTCAAGCATGTTACAAAAGGGTAATCTATAATCAGAGTGCGAGTCTGACATCCTGACACTGTGGGCAGATCTGGTGGATAAATCAGAAAAATGAGGACAGTAGCCTCATTTCATGCACTGGTTTGTGAATTGTGAACATGATGTCAGAGGGAAACATTGCAACATGAATAGAATTGAACTAACGAAGAGCTCTGTCAATAAATACTGGGGAACAGATTTAATCTGGCAATACTGAAAAAGTGCAAAACAATTTTTACAATTTTGTTTTTTCATATTTTTCCATCCCCCGGCAAGTCATTGAAAATTATGTTTATTACTGTATTTAAAACATAGTTCTTACATTTTTTGGTTATGATAATAAGAAATAAGAGAACAGTAGTGATAGTCTTAAGCAATTGTTATTTAATCAATGATTATTTATGCTTACTTATTTCTATATGCTATTGTCAATGAATGGAGAGTTATCAGAATTGCAAAGTTGAAGAGAGTGTTAGGGATTATAAAATGCAATACAACAGCAAATTAATAATAATTGAGGCATACGTTTCCAGCGTGTCTTTTAATAAAACTATATGTACAGTTACTGTGTCAATAATAATGTGTCAAAAATAATATTAGGCACTACAACATTTAGAACAATTTCACAATAAAATTAGAAAAGATAGAATAACATAAATTAAAAAAAATAACAATAACAACTAGTAGTAACAGTCAGGCATTAGCAGTGGCAACATCTTGTACATTAGTACATATTAACATGCATCAATTTAGTTTCATTAAAACAATTTTAGATCTTCGATCTTCTGGAGGTTGTACTGGGCTCAGTTTTAAAGCTAGAGTGAAGATACTGGCATCTTATGAAACTAAAAAGCCTAAGGAACCATTGGTTAGGTCTAGCTATGTAGGTGTAGCGTATTCATTTTTTTAACGCATTAACGCAACGCAGTAACGCAATGTATTGTGACTGTGTGTTGCTTCAGGCACCAGAGAGTCCATTTAGATCCATAGTTTGAAGGTTTATTTGATGCTAAGACATTGCACAGCAGTTTATAATACTCTGAAACAGGATACTGTAATATTTACATGTGCTTACTCATTAGTAATGTTTATAATAATACCATTTCTAATTGTTTTCAAATATCGTGTAGACACTACCAGAACTAATGTGAGAAAATCGGCTTTAAATCCACTTAGCGACGTTGTTTCTGCGTTTCTGCTGGATTGTATAGCTGTATGCATCTCCAGTGTAACCATTGTCCCTATGAATGAGAAGTTCTGTAATGTGAAAGTACTGTGAGCACAAGTAAGACATAATTTGGACGGGTACCCAGCGTGATTTGAGCACCATAGCATGAACATGACAAAAAGGATGTTCAAACCTCAGATTGTCACATCTCCAGCCAGACTCGTCGGCAGAGCAGGCAGAAATTCTCCGTTTTAATCTGAGACAAATGTGCGGAAAGGTGTGAGCAAAGAGGAAGAAAGAGCAGATATAATTATAAGAGAGAGGGAGGGGGGGGCAGTGGGATAGAAAGGAGGGTAGAAGACGGTGTTCACATTTCAGTTTCAGCTCCAGTGAGGCTCAGGCAGGTTTGGCTGCAGCACAGATACTGCTTATCACCTCGTGTGTGGAGAGCTCCACAGCTTTGGGTGCCTGGGGAAACATGCTGCTACCTGGGTTTGGAGGAAGAGGATAGGCCCAAAAAAAAGCTGAAGCTTCACACATTTTCACTGTGTGAAGCCTCACCACTTAAAAGGTGGCCATGCCCAAATGTGATAGCATGCACAGATGACTTTTTTTTGTCTGATTTATAAAACTTGCAAACAGCGTGAAAGTGAATACGTATATAGAGCACGAAAAGCCTAACATCCGCCCCCTCAACTCCCACGGTAACCAAATGCTTTTGTAGCATTTAATTTCTATAAAACTCCACAATCACATCAGAAGTAATCCCATTCTGTTAGAATTAAATGTGAAAAGATCATCGCTTCTATCAATTCTCCACTCTGCTTTAAATTTTATTTTGACTCTTCACCGCCAACAGAGGTAACAGTGTGCGGCAATGGAAAACGTGATTATGGTCCCCATTAAAGAGAATAATTAGCTGCATGATAGTCATGTTAGGAAAACTGCAATGCACGTTCTGTTCAACATGATGGATTGCATTATTTAAGGCAGCAATATGTTTATGTATGCAGGCGGTTTTAATGAATGTTTCAAGGCTCTGACTTCTGGGAGTTAAGGCAGAAATGCAGAAGCTTCTCACTGTGACAAATATATTGGTAAGTTAAGACATGTCCTATCAATGAATGAGAACAAAAATATAGACATCTGTTATATAGAATATGAAAGAACGCCCGGCATATTAACAGGGTTATACGGCTGTGGAGTCATACTCCACATGCATTTAAATGTATAGAGACGACCTTTCTGTTTAAAAGAAGTGATTTATGTTGTCTTACTAAAAGTTATGAGAGGTAGACATACAAAGCGCAACATAGTCTGACACTGAAATATTGTGAGGGTCAAGGTGATGGATGAATGTGTGTGTCTGCCATCACATCTGGCAATCGATGTTTGAGGGTTAAAGAAAAAAATACTAAAATCTCACCCTGGGTTATATAAGGTAGCCAAGCTGAAAAAAAAAAGGTTTACAAGTAAATATGGTTAATCTTTTAGTAATTAATGTGACTAATAATACACAATCAAGAAAGTGGCATTTGAATATTGTGATGTTAATCCCAGTGTTGGGGCCATTCATTTCAAACCTTAAACATTGTTTGCTACTTTTATTAGGATTAGTAAAACAGACAGAATTACTTCCTAAGTAAAGTGATTATTAACAATGTTTCATTACTTATATGTTACAGTAGCCTGCATCACAAAATCATTGTGGTCGGATTACTAAACTAATGCCGGGTACACACTACACGAGAATCAAACCAATTTGAGTGTGTTTGACATCCCCTGATCGGCTCGTAAATCCATCCTGGCCGCACTGATCTCAAATCATAAGTATTAAACATGTTCAATATTTATGATCAGATCTCCCGTTGTGTGTGGGGAACCCCGAGGACAGCCGAAGACGCCGTTACGTCTGAAAGAACGATAGCCAGTTGAGAACCAAACTGACTCAAGCGGAAGGACAACAACCACCATCATGGTGGCTGCAGCTACGCGAAGCATAACGTTTAGTGGTAAGATAAACCACAGAAATGGAGGACCAACTTGTTAATTTGTGGCAACGACGTGAGTGTTTATTTAACATGTCTCCATGGCCTCATCCATCCATCTTTTGTTAATTGTTAGTACAAAGTAGTGCAAAAACTAACATTGCTAATTATTCCTGCCCGTCGTTCTCCATATTTGTTTACACTAAAGTCACGAATTGATCGCGAGAGATTGCGACATTTGCGGTTTTTTTTGAGAGTCGGGACTTTTGTTTATGAATGGAATCTGTTAGTGTGTGGTGTGTTTTGGCCGAATCGTTGCTCAACACACACTATAGGAACATAATTGTTACATTTAACATATCATGCCGTTATGTGTGGGATCTCTTAGTCTCTCTTAATCTTTTAGTGCGAGCCAGCCTTTACTTTAGTTGTCATTTGCATTTAGTTGTTTGCAGTTAAGAGTGCATAAGCAAAGGTTGTCTAAGGGAATGGCAAAAGCTTAATTTTAAGCTTGACATAAACAAAGAAAATGCAATTTTCTTCAGGGGGCATACAAACACATTACAAGGTACGGTAATAAATACACAAATTACTCGGGGGAAGGCCAAGCCAGTATGTACTAGATAATTTAGAAAAGTGCCAAAATAACAGTTATTCTGTCTTAGTGTGTATAATGTAGGTGCTGTGATGAAAGAGGGCCTCATCCTGATAGCTAGAGATGTTATGATACCTGAACTTGTGGTATCGGCCGAAACCAGCGTGATTACAAAATTATAAAAGGTTATTATTATTATTATTAATATTAATAAACAGTTGTTTACTACTGACCATGTATGGATGTGATATGATTACTATCTTTGTTGTATGGCCTGGCTCAGGTTAAACCTTTTGTAAAACATGAACAAAGACGTACAGAGAATGAATGCAATAGAACTTTCTTTTATTATTCAGTTTGTCAGTTACAAAGAACATAAATAAATGAAGCTAGGAATAAATAGCAATTCCGTATTCTCTTAGCAGTCACCTCAGTGGACAGCCTGTGAGCAAATTTGTCCTGCAGGGTGCAATATTCACACACCCTACTGGGGTACTGCCTCCACTTAAAACCTTACATATACTGTACATATCGCTGCTGTACTTGTTGGATTTTCCACTGTGAAATATTGCCAAGTGGCTGACATTTTCCTCGCTGTGAGTACCGTTACACTCTCCACTAACACC
The DNA here is from genome assembly GCA_916701645.2 of Sebastolobus alascanus. Classification (NCBI taxonomy): domain Eukaryota; kingdom Metazoa; phylum Chordata; class Actinopteri; order Perciformes; family Sebastidae; genus Sebastolobus; species Sebastolobus alascanus. The sequence goes on from CAKAOJ020000232.1 coordinate 728,643, forward strand.
GCACTGTTGTTGTTTGCTATCGTCACATGACAAACTACTTGCCATCAGTTCTTCTTCGCTGCTCTAAAACAGTAGCTGCCAGTGACAGCCCTGATACATCCAGGGCGACAGCACAGTGAAGGCTACTGTTTTGGAGCGGCTCATTGATTTCCAGTTAAACAAGTTGATTTTTTTCTGGGTTAATAAATTATGGTATCAAATCAATGCATAGACTGGTGTACTCGCCGATACCCGATACCAAATTTTGGGAAGTATCAGACGCCTTTCTGATACTGGTATCGGCATCGGAACAACTCTACTGATAGCACTCAGCCTTCTTCCGGAGGGTGAAAGATAAACTTGTTTTGTCTTAGAGAGGTCAGGATATGCAAGATTCAGAGGAAGATGGCAGCAAGTAATTTTTGTGGTTGTGAGTAGAGCCCTCTATAAATGTATCCTGTAGCCTAAGCTGCAACACAGTGTACGTCCATCACAACATGAACCATAAGCATTTGCATAATAAGGCAATAACAGTGCAATATTTTTTTTTTTCTCACTAGGTTTCAACTGGATTTATTTAATTATATATTTCCTTCATATGAAAACACAAACACCTGCTTAGCCTTCAATAAAAATCCAACTTCAGAACAGAAGAGGCAAGCCTATAGTTCAGTCAGACCACCAGATAGCCTGCAGGTAACATTCTCAGAAACTGAAACCTTTGGCCCAGGAATTTTTGTCCGTAAATGGCACTGGACCCTGTTTACACAGAGTTGTAGAAGATAATTCCTCTTTTCAGGAGGGCAGTTAGATGCAGGAGAACAAGGTGCAGCTGGACAATGCACTCTGCCCTAAAACAGGTGTTGTGGAATAAAAATGTGGCTTGTAGACTGCACAATGTATTTCATATCATTGTTTTGCCACGAAACAAACACCTGTGGAAAAAACAACGTGATGGAAGTCATACGCCTACTGCATGCCAATAGCATCTCATCAGCAATAGGCCTTACACCTAGGCCAATTATCCTATTATTATGTGTAATAAATGGCCTATATCGGTAGTAGTTAAAAGACACTCCCCTCCTTTGTTGTAACATGTTTGGAAAGTTTTGGTTTGTAGTTAGCTGAGCATCGTAATGGCTGCCATGGGAGTTTTCTCGTCATTGTTTCGTGATATTCGAGTAATAAACCAGCACTTAACTGGATTTATTCATTGATCCACGATGCTGCCTCGTCTGTGTACCATTTCCTGCGAGTCCAGATATACCCTATCTGAAACCGGTATGTAGTTACGCAGGCGCTGCTGTGTTGCCAGCAAACACACATTTGCGCACCAGATGTCCGCACCAACAGTATTGCTGCATTTTATATAGGCACAATTCTACTCATTAACACCTGCAGTGGAGGTGAGACAATAATATGATTAATGCATATCGTATGAACAGCAAATAATGTTAATTAATTTGTATGAACAATAGACTGTTTATGATGAGTTAAATGGTTAAAAAAAAAAAACACAAACACATTATAAATTTATCAGAAAGTGCAAAGTGTGCAGTCAAGAATGTGCACATGGTACAGTGACTATCAGCTGACTGAAGGTTTCCCTGCGTGTCCATGTTTCTGAGAGGGAGAAAGAGAGAGTTAAAGAATTAATAATCTATACTTGATCCAGTCATATAACGGGGGACACCTAATCTAAATGTAACTTTGCAATTGATGCATCTTGGGCGCCTCTTTTTTATTCATCGCCCAAATGTACAAGGTCTGTTTTGCATTCATCCGTTTGTTTTGTGGTACATGGCGTGGTGGAAGATTTGGTGTCACAATCTGATCTCTCAATTCAAACATTACAGTTTAACCACCAGCCTCTGTCCCACTAAGCATTAGCAAACAAGAAAAAAAAAAAAAACTATTTGCTCATCAGTCTTGTCCCAGATATAATACCCTGGTGATGCTCACCTGAAAAGAAGATATGACCTTGGAACAAAATCAAAAATAATCCACACTGCTATGCATCCCTATCCCTGCAATGACTAAACCAAGACACATAATTTGCTCTGGAATATGTCAGAAAACAGATTTATACACTGTACACATAGGCAGTTAAGACAGCAGAGAACAAAAAAGGATGGCCACGTTATAAAGAGCCATTACTGAAATGCTAAAGAAGTGTCCACCCACCATCTCCGAGCATTGAAAACCTATCAAAGAGCTGCCACCCGCCACCAACAGCAGATCTACATCTATCAATCAATCGGAACCCATTGGCTATTGGTCTGATGACCAGATTCTACATGTGAATGAATCTCTTTTTAGAGTTTAGTCGTAAGTAGCATCAACACTGGGTCATGTTGTCCCTCGACTCCTATATAAGAAAATGCAAACCAGTGCTGGACAGCACATTGCAAATAGTCAGTCTCCCATCCACAGCTCTCTCTACTTTATACATCCCGTTTCTAAAAATCAAAATTCAGTCAATTCCAGAGCCCGGGCACTTATGAATTGAAAAGGTCCCGGAAATTTCACAATGATAACCCTCAAAAACAAACTATGTCATTATAGGCAGTTTCAGCAGAGAAAAATTCACCAACAACAAAACAGTGTGAAATTCTTCCCAATAAATTAGGACGGATGTGCTCTCGTGATGAGAGGAGGCATTTTGATTTTCATTACTGATATCCGTTCAATAGATTCATTTCATTCATTTTTGATGAGCCGAAGTGACATCCAAGCAACCAACACATAATGTTCATTTAACACCTCTACATAGACATCACCCCTGAATAGATTCAAGACGAGAAGAAACAACATGCCACTTTTGTCACCAGGGGTGAAAATGAGCCCGACCCAATGGAGCATGATAACTCATGTTGGGGTATAACGGCTTGTGTTATAAAGCTTTCTCAAGCAGAATGCTCTCGTCTCCTCATCTTGACAATGAAAACAGTGAATAAAATGCTATATCATCTCAAATCATAACTGATAGGATTGATGGCAAAAAGTCAGATGAAGATAAATGTCAGAAATAATTGAAAATATTAACAATGTTTGTAATATGTCATGTCATATATGTTTTTATTCAGGGACACTTGAAACATTTCTAAAGCATTTTTCTTAGGGCTGTCAATCGATTCAAATATTTAATCGCGATTAACCGCATGATTGTCCACGATTAATCGCAAATTAATCGCACATTTTTTATCGGTTCAAAATGTACCTTAAAGGGAGATTTGTCAAGTATCTAATTCTCTTATCAACATGGGAGTGGACAAATATGCATGCTTTATGCAAATGTATGTATATATGTATAATGGGAAATCAATTAACAACACAAAACAATGACAAATATTGTCCAGAAACCCTCACAGGTACTGCAGTTAATATAAAAAAAATATGCTGCAAATCATAACATGGCAAATTGAAGCCCAACAGGCAACAACAGCTGTCAGTGTGTCAGTGTGCTGACTTGACTATGACTTGCCCCAAACCTCCCTCCTGACAAGCTAGTATGACATGGACATGCCTTAGGTTTTCTAGTTTCACATGATGTCAGTATCTTCACCCTAGCTTTAAAACTGAAGAAATTAGTGGCGTTAAAACAAATTTGCGTTAACGCGTTATTATCGCCTTCACTTTGTCAGCCGTTTTATTAAGATGAATATACTCAACATAAATCCGTAATATATTAATCCATATATAACACCCTCCATCACCACAAAAAAACCCCAGACAAACAACAAAAACAACACTGCATTATCTAATCTTCATCGAATAACGTGTCAGGGGGTTTACTCTAGGGTGATATACGGTGATTATAGACTTTCGCTTTGCCACCTCGAGCAGCACCATATATTCGTTGTTAGTTTCCCACAGTCAATGGCAGCTGTCAGTAAGGTTCACACATGCATGTAAGCATGAACACAACCACATCTACATGTGACAGAGGCTCAGCAAAACAATTAAACAAGTCTCTAGGCAGCAGATGGGCCTTTGCAAGACAGGTGTGACAAGGAGAGAATGAGATTAATTCTTATTAGATGGTTTCAAACTAAGCTCCCACTCAACAGAAGCGGCATCAGCCACTGAGAAAGCAACAGAGCCGTCCATCTAAATGTTTACCTTTCCACTCTTTGTGCATTTTCATTCAATGGAATACGCCTATGCTCTCTGTGGTATTATGGATCCAATGCTTTTTACTGCCAATTGCATCAAAGCAAATTAAATCACAATCATATTTTTTCACCTCAGAAGGAGGCATTCTCTTTCAATAACCCATACAAAATGGATTTGTGCATTTCTATAATTGATTACTGCAGATCTGCCGTCTACCTTCTGGCAGCTCTAACCCTCACACTCACTAATAACCGCACACATCAAACTCCGCAGCCAAAGTCTCAGGTGAACCAAACAACACGTTTCTCGCAATCTCAGTTTCAGTCCTTTTTTTTTTTTTTTTTGGACTCGCTGTAAATGCACTAACTAAACCTCTGACATAGAACGCATTGCTTGGCTTTGCTCCTTAGTGACTCACTGGTTTACTTACTCCTTATAAACCTCATTTTACATAAATCAATGAACAACACATCAGTTCCATGCAACTTAATGGGTAGATGCACATGAACAAGTGTATGCACAATCACAGATACAATCATATGGGAGTCTAAAGGTTAGAGAGGAGGTTGTATAATTCAGCAGCAGCGTTTGCTCAGGAGAAACTGTTCTCTGTGTAAATAAAGGTTAATAAGGGAGGCCGTCTTCATAGATTGTTATGGAATACAAGTAAATCCTCTTTGAGACCACGGGCTTGTGGTTTTTACTCTCTGCCAGGTTCACATTACAAATCAATATGTTTTGACACTCAAGTGAAGCAATATAAGATGTGCCTCCATGCATTACTGTGATCCTCATCCTTTAGCCAACCAGAGGAATACAATTCTCACTTCACTCATTATTCTGGGTGATGCTGAGGTATTAGTTTAAAAGTCAAACTTTAGAATCGGCAAACACATTTCTTTGCATTCACGTAAACTTTGTTAAAGATGAAAAGAATCATGATTGATTTTTTCTTTTTGACATCTATTATATGCTGCAATGTGCTCCATTTCCCACCGATATATATATATATGAAGAATATTGTAAACGCAATCCTTCAACATAATCCATCAGCAGAAGTTTATGCCCTCATGCTTTTTTTCTCCGGAGTAAATCTCAGCCACATTGATGTGACTTTGTGGATGTACATGATAAGTAATGCAATGCAACGCTGGCATCACGAGCGTAGTCAGCTTTGCCATTTAAGAGGTGATAAATTAACACAGTCTAGACTCTGCTTGCTTGATCCGAGACAGCAAATAACTGTCTGCTGACCTATTTGTAATCAGTAGATGAGACAGCGACGCTCACTCTCAGGCCTTCTGTATTCATAAAACATCATCAATTTAATAATATCTACATTTGAACCAATATACATCAGAACTTATGAAACGAAAAAGTGTGTTCACAATTACAACCTCTTTGTTCGCACCGTTAACGATTAACACCATGCATGTGTTAATTCATTAATTTGTTGTCTCCCTGAAGTTAATCTGTTACAATTATCATTATGTACTGATATATGATGATGTTCATGTGGGAATATTTTCCTTATATTATATTATAGAAATACAGCATGCAATTTATCATGATTGCACAAATCGACTACCAAAAGTACGTTCCAATATTTTGTTTGCTATGTTTATAGCCAGTATTTTTGCAACAGTGTTTGTTTCTGTTTGTTTTTGGGTGCGCTACCACAATATAGTGCGTGTCATTTCAAAAGCCATTTCCTTTTCATCTGGGGTTAGAGCTTTCTTATTTTCCTCATTACTTCCCAAGGAAATGTGGGGGGAAATTTGCATACTGGCGAAATTGAAAACAACATTGAGGAACCAATATGCCGGCTCACTCAGAGAGGGGCTTTGATCGCTCTCTAAATGAGGGTGGGATCGCCGGGCCCTTCATTGTGAGTGATTGTGTTCTGAGGGAAAAAGGTGTGATCTGCTCATTGTTTTACTTTATAATGAAACCTAAACCGTTGCAGTTAGCAGTATTCCTCCTTGTGTGTAATGTATCATTTATCCGTCTCCATAGAGACCACCTCATCTGACTGCAGTTGTTATGTGCATTATTCTAGGCAAAGTAATGATGAATAGCTTGCACAGAACCTCCACTGAAATGTCATACTTCTAGCACATGATTAGGCTTTTTATTCAGCTTGGTGGCTTTCTGTGTTGTATTCATTTGGGCAAAATACAGCTAATGCTGACTCATGTTTGATATAGACTGAACTTTGGTGTATTAAATATTAATGTCAAAGTTTGTTCCACATTTGAGTGTTTCTGTATGCTGCAGTGGTAGAATATGTTTTTAAAATCCTAAGTAAAAGTAGAAATACCACAATGTTAAACATACCAGTAAAAATCCTCTAATTTAAAAAATACTATTTTCAGCAAAATGTAGTACTCATTATGCAGAATGGCCTCTTTCAAAGCTTTATATTATTGCATATATTGTATTATTGGATTACTGTTATGTGCATTAATGCGCAAACTGCTTTTGATGTTGTAGGTCAAAGTGGAGATAATTGTAACGATTGTTTGTGTAGTTTATCTATTAAAAAAATCTTATTTTTCAAGCTGATCTGATAAATTCTGAATCTACAAAGTAACTACTGTAGCTGTCAAATAAATGTAATGAAGTAAAAAGTGTAATGTATTGGCATATAAGTATTAAGTTGTATATAATAGAAATACTCAAGTAAAGTACAAAATTCAAGGTGCTAAACATGAAATTGAGAGCATTCTATTGCCTCTCAACGGCGCTCAACATGGCGACGGCTGAGCCGGCAGCTCGTTGCTAACAGTGAAAACAACAGTGCTGACAGAGCTAACAGTGTTTACCTTAGGGCAAACCGGAGGGTGGGGCTACGCTTTCGCGACGTACAGTACCAGCTGTGACCGCCGCAGTGAGAGCGGTGCAGAATAGCGGCCATGAGCTAGCCAGTCGGGTATGCTCTAATGCACGAACATGCACTTAGAGGCATGCACAGCCGGCCCAGCTATATAAACAAAGCTCAAATTACAACAGACAATGAGGGAGAGCGACTTCATTGTCAGCTCATGTAGACATTACTCCTCTATATCTTTACATTACAAATAGTTGTTTGCTGATATCTCAATGCTCTTGATACCGAACAGCAAACCTTTAAGTGCAGTACTTGTGTAAATGTTATATTCCACCCTGCTCAGTTTTCAGATTAGGAACAGAAACATATAATTTGTAAATCGGGAAATTAACAATTGAAGCCACAGATGAGGTCTTTGAATCACTTTAAAGGACCAGAGTATAACAATGAGGGGGAATGGAATATAATATTATGTTTTCTTTAGTGTATAATGTGTGTAATCACCTGAAAATAAGAACGGTTATGTTTTTGTTAGCTTAGAATGAGCCGTTTGTATCTACATAGGGAGCGGGTCCTCTCCACGGAGTCCGCCATGTTGCACCGCCATGTTTCTAGAGTAGCCCAGATCGGACAAACCAAACACTGTTAACTTTTCCTGCTTGGGCCGGAGTCGATAACGTTACTCGCTGCCGTCGCCACTGCTCTCTCTCTCTTGCTTAACCACTCACTTCCCATTTACACACACAATCTACGCACTGGCTTTACTCCAAATGACCTACGCTACTCTTACAACAACTGGCTCTAGAGAGGGCCATTTACGTTTTCGTGTCGGCCACCGTAGTTCTTCTAAACGCTTGGCACACGGGAGAGGCTTCAGTTGGTTGCAATCTGCAAACTCACTGCTAGATACTGCCAGATCCTACACACACTGCTACTTTAAATCATCACTTTGCAAAAACAGGTATTACGGCTATGACGGGAATGATTTTTCCACCAAGAATGGAATCGGTAAACATTTATTTCAACACTGAATGTAAGCAACTCATTTTTTGTGTGAAAAATTAAAACACCAAAAGTCCGGTGATGTCACACTGAATTTCACAGCGACTAATAATTATGTCTTTCTCCCCCATACCTTTATGCATACATTGCTCCTGTATATTTGTATCTTATCTCAATCTTGCTGATCAAGTGAAAAACAGCGGAGTTGCCTTAAGGCTATTACTCTGCCCACGGTGTGTCAGTGTGATTTATTGTTCATGGTTTGATTCAGAGTGTGTCACCCACCCAAAACCTATGCTTATATACACCTCACCCACTTGCTGAAATGATTAATTCATATACACCATAATAGCTACATGTATGTTAATCTAAATTATATGGTTATACTGCACGACCAAAGAACACTAGGCAATTTTACTCTGACACTATTTTAATATTCCCCAAACAAAGGCAGATATAAAATATCTACTTCCTGAAATAATCATTTCTACATGCTCTGCTGCTCCACCTCCAGGAGATTGTATCTGTCTGCTCTGTCTTCATCTGCCCTGCTGAACTAGCTCCTGATGCTTTGGAAATGGAAAACATAGGGCCCATGATAATTCCTATAGGGAGGGCCAGCACAATACATTCCAGGAATTGTAATATTGTGTTGTGGTTGACTAATTGTGTTACAACCTTTTTTGTACAAACAAGGCACTGTTGAAATTAAGTTATAACAGAAGAGGAGAGTGTCCACCCCTACAGTATTTACCTACATGAGGGGGCGGAATATTAAAAAGACAGATTAAATCAGTTTTATTGTTCTTAAACCCTCTCTAATATTGCCCAAAATTCTAAATTGTTGGCCAATTATCAGGGCATTTCCACTTAAAGAACCAGTGTGTAGCATTTTGGGGGATCTATTAGCAGAAATGGAATATAATATTCACAACAATGTTTTCATTAGTGTATAATCACCTGAAACAAAGAATCATTGTGTTTTCGCTAGTTTAGAATGAGCCCTTCATATCTACATAGGGAGCGGGTCCTCTCCATGGAGTCCGCTCTACAGTTAAACAGTTAAGTAGCCCAGAACGGACAAACCAAACACTGGCTCTAGCAAGAGCCTTTTACATTTTTAAGTTACCCGAACCAACATAGTTCTCCAACACGCTTGCTAAACTGCGGTAACGTGAGCCGCAGAGTGCAAAACCTTGGTACCGCCAGCCACCGCCTGACTTCCGCTGCTCCTAAAGTAGTGTTATTATGGTAAAGATGGCCTCTGAGAGAGGCGAACGTCGTTACAGCGGTTTTGCACGCAATGGCTCACGTTACCGCAGTCTTGGAAAGGGAGCAGTAAACGGAGGGGTACTCAGTTGGTTGCATTATGTAACCACACCACTAGATGTCGCCAAATCCTACACACTGTACCTCTAAAAACCAGGCAAAGTCCCCTTCACTGCCGCTGTCCATCGCCATTCTGCAAGACGGATTGGTACTGTCAGCCAATCATGACTTTCAGTCATTAATAATAATATCAATATGTAAATGAATACTAACACACCTTCAGTGGCAGACTGAGCATTCCACTGATATGTTCAGCCTCAGAAATGATTATTTTTATGCTGCCCTCAAAAGAAATCCCAATTTGCCGGATATAAAGTGACTTAAAGAATTTAAGATGACGGCAGTGGATCTGTCAGCAGTGGATGTGTCTGTGTCAGTATTGCTGCAAACAGTGAGACATGATCGCTGTCATTTTAGTCAGGAGGAAGTCTAGCTTGTTTGTATTTTATATAGCTTTGTAATTCATGACTCAAGGCATAAAAAAAACAAATACAAACATTTTTTTTTCGTAACAGTGTTTTCATTTCACTGGGATGCGGGACCATTTTTCTTATTCTGCTTTTGGTAAAACCCACATGCTTGTCTGTTAAAATGTACCTTGACAAGTACAAAACTCCATGAAAAATGTTACAGCCAGCAGGCAACTGTGCTAGTGCAAATGATTTACTCAAAAAAAGAGTGGTCAAGGATACAAGTTTAAAAAAAAAAATTAAGAAAACAAACAACTATGCAGCAGTAGCATACCGCTCTGCATCTGAAAATTATATTAAAATAATTAGCCACAAGAGAAAACATGTCACAGTGGTTTTAGAAATAGCCCACATGCACATACAACATTATTAAACTTAAATATTAATAGCAATGTTGTATCAATAAGGTGTTAAAACATTGGGGTGAATTGAAATTAAACAAGATTAAGAGTCTACAGCCATTCTAGCAGAACAGCGGTGCTTTGAGCCAAATGCTAACATGCTCACAAAGACAATACTAACATGCTGATGGTAAAGAGGTTTGTTGTTTGCCATGTTCACCATCTTACTGCTTAGTACATTAGCATGCTAACATTGTATAATTAACACTAAGCAAAATGTACACCTGAGGCTGATGGGAATGTCATTGGTTTTGTTTTGGCAAACCAAAGTATTGGACAGATTGAACTTTGACCTGATGGTGGCGCTAGATGAAAAGTAAGAGGATCACCGAAATCAGTAGGATACATCGTCTGGGTACCATCAACGTTGTTCCAATTCATTGAGCAATCATGTTGAGATATTTACAACAAAGGTAAAAACATTGCCCTGCTGGTTGCACTAGAGGAAAAGTGGTTTTGGGAAACCAGTGTTTGAAAAGCCGTACACATACAAATATTAAAGAATGCATTAAACAATTAATAAGATAAAAAAATAGAAGAAGACTTGCCTTCACATGCAACTATTTAGCTGACACGTTCTCATCTCAACTCGTCACATACTGCTGCTTTGTCACGGCCCTTGGCGTCACTTTAGGTTTAGGCGACAAAACCACTTAAAACTAACCACGCTTAAAACTACTACGTTTGTAAAGCGAAAATTAAACTGAACGTTGTGAACACGGGATACGAGCGAACAGCCGATTGTAACGTGAAAGTGAAACTTAACGGACGAGACACAAACAGCGGTCTCCTGGATGAAAGCCTTGTGTTTGTTGTGTTTGTAATACTGGCTGGATTAGAGCGTTGTTGTTTTTTAAGAGGTAAGTACTTTGTCAGGGTAAGGAAATGATCATGGTCACGACAACATAAGTATGGTCAAGCTATGGCTAATGCCAGGCAGCTAATACCACTTGATAAATGCAGGGAAAATTGCATTGTGAGGGTTACAATTTTTAAATAGTCAGCACTGACTTCCACAAGGAAACATAATGTGAACCAGGGCCTCCGGTGTCAAAGTCAAGTGGATTGCACACCCATCCTCCACCCTGACCTTGACACTATTATTATTTGCTGTGTGATATGAATGTCACACTACTTTCTGCCCTGACACTGTCCAGTGAATCTAAAGCGGTGCTGCATTTAGTTACATATCAGTGCAGCTCTTAGGAGACACGATTGCTGTTCTGAGAGCACTGAAATACACACAACAGACATTATTAAGGTTCCTATACAAACAGAGGGTTGGTAGGTGATTGTTTCTTAACGCTGTGACAGCATAAATACAGAGCTGCTTTCAAAGATTCCTACTAAAATAGACGACTGTGTTAAAAATGAAGTCACTAACAGGTAGCATGGCAGGCCATTACTGTATATATGCAGAGCAAGCAGCATGTTTAGTGTGTTGTGGTTCATGTTTGTTTGAACTTGATTGATATTTGTGCGCTGGGAAGTCTAGTAAACACACCCTGCGCATTGGATGTGCAACCAGAATGGAATAAATCACACTTTAAAAATGCCGCTGTTGCATTGAATGTCTTCAAAATGATGTCAAATGGAAGTAGTTGACACTTGGTTCTGAGGATTAAATTCGGGAGATAACAATGTTTGTGTTTTTCTCGGCTGTGACCAGTGCAGGTGTAAATGTGTACTACAACAGACACACTTGTCCACCCGTCGTCTCCATCCCATACCCTTACATTATGTTGCCGTTTACAGATTTGGACTCAGGGGAGCCGACAGTTACTTTAGGTTTCATCACTTTTTATTCATAATTCATGGGTTCCACAGCGATGAAAATAACCACATCAGCATTCAAGCATGTTTCAGTGATTTCAAGTACGCAGACAAACATAACTTTGTGCTTTGTCAAGCATTTGGAGTTTTCTACAAAAAAACAGGATGGGAGATTTCAGCGAATGAATTGCTAAAGCTCTCACCAGCTCTCTCACATTAGAAGTGCAGGTCATTTGTCATTTAGGCAGTGAAAACGTCCGTCTCTGCTGTTGTCCCTCGTCTTTACTCATTGCTGACCAATTCTTTCTGCTCATTTCATTTCATCTCTTTACTCATTTCCTCTTATCTGTGTCTTTGCATTGTGTTTGATGTTTTCAACAATAGCATGACATTGTGCTGCAGATTAAACATTCTTTAGAAACGTGCTTCATAGGATAGAGTTAAAGAGATATGGTACAAAAGAGCAGCACTTCGGAAAATCTACAAGCAAAAGTAGTGCAAAAATGACTACATATAAAATGCATGATGTATTCTTAAGTTGCTTTAGTTTAAAAATGGCCCGCTTTGCCTGTACTCTCTTAATCATGTAAGCAATGACTTTCTTTTCAAAGCAGTTAATTTGAAGTCCAAAACAAACTTTAAATAATGGATTACTGGAGCTTCCTCCTTCTTAACCCACATGGTGTAATAACCTGTCAAGATTTTCCCCAATTTATTTATTTACCCTCTTAGTGACACACTCTCTTGGAGCATTCCAGCATTTGTTTGGGTCTCAAAGCGAGTGCAAATAATCTCTCAGAGGAAAATTAAGCAGACAACAACCAGTGATGCTGTTCTGCCGAGGGCCAAGCATGTGGGCATGAGCTGGGTCTGACTAATACTTGTATTGCATTGCTTAGACAGCTTCTTTCTTTGCTTATTTGTAGATATCAGCACACAAAGGCTTTGAAATATCTGTCTCCTACTAATCTCCTCTAGGTCCGCAATGGGCTATTATAATAACATGGTTTAAGTAAATAGCCTATCTTCTTTGGTGGTGGCAATGTTTTTTAATCTTTTGGCTTCATTTGTCGATCACAATACAATTTAAAGAGAGGATGCACTCACTGTGTGCACTGCGTTATCTGAAAGCAAGACAACATAGTGGGAATAAGTTACATTATTGTGGATGAGTCATAAAAATCTTTTTGTTTGGACATTGAATTGATGCTTTAATGGACCAGTGTTTAAATCAATTATATACAGCAGAACCCCATCTGGAGTGGAAAACAGATTTACTGTATGAGGTCAACAGATAAATAATTAAATTAATTCAATCCTTTGTGTGTTTGTTTGTGCAGTGAAATTTCAGAGAGTTTTGTTTAATTTTCAATATTCAGATTGTTTTTTTTCTCAGATTGCTTCTTATATTTAAATCTGTTTGTGCTCATTGGCATTTGTTAATGTTAAGTGGACACTGCTGCTGACAAGTGACATTAGTAGTGCTGTAAATTAATTCTGCTCACATAACAGTGTGATGTTGGTTTGAGAGATTGTCCCATAAATAGCAGGTCACAGGTGCGATCTCTGTGGCAGTCCGTGTATGTCCACAAAGAGCAGCGTGTCCTTGACCAAAACACTGAAAACCTACACACTCCCTGAAAAAGTTTTTGCAATTATTAGCAAAATGCTTGTAAGGGAATGCTGGTAACAGTGGCACAGTTCAGAATAATACATGTTCATGTTATTTTACTAAACAATAAGTTTATAGTCTATCTATCTATCTATCTCTCTCTCTCTCTCTCTATATATATATATATATATATATATATATATACAAAATTTCCAAGGGTTCGTTAAGATAAGCAGCAAATTATTACGACTTGTCACGGTAGTCGATGTTACCGGTGTTACATGGTGGTTGGGCATACACCGATTACATTTGTTACCCATCGCTTTTTTACAGAAATAAAACCCATTTATTTCATTTTCGTGTATCAGCGGCGTGTTATCAATACAAGGTTGGATGATGGACACTACAAACTGAAAGTGAAAGTGTATCTTACGGTATGTATGGAGTCTCATTACAGAGTAGCAGGAGTCACATTTCACATACGGGACAAGAGAGAGTTGACAGACAAGACGATGGCGGAGGATGTGTTGTCGAAGCGAAAAGCAAAAACCTCTATTTTTCAATATTTCAGATCTTAACCCAATGCTATAAGGTAACCATAATGTTAATGAGGCAATCGCCGTGCGGAGGAGAGTGCGGTCACCGCCGGGTGGAAACCTGCGGCCCCACCGCAAAAACTCCACTGGAGAGGTCAGACACACAGCCATCCAACGTTAAAGATCAAAGTAAGCGCGCTCAACATATTGACCCTCAATTTTTCTTGTAAAATGTCCAGTGTAATTGGTCACAGCGATGTTGTCACAAGTTTATTAACCGGTGGGAAAATTTCCTCACCGTCACATCCCTAATTATTACTGCATCATTATCTCTTGATATGTAAATGTTCACTAAATAAATTATTTGTGAGAATATAAATCTGTTACAGGCCTAATTTTTGACCATATATAGTCGCACATAACTGAAGAGTTTGGTTCAATTCCTCGGCTGAAAGATTTTTCATATTTAATTCGACAGGCAGATGGTACGGTATTCATAGCAATGTGGCTTTGTACTTCACTGTCATGTTGAATGCAAAGCTCTCAATTTTACCAGTTGATTTACAACACGTGTTATGTTGTGTGTTAACACTCAGCTATGGTCATGAGTTCTGGGTAGTGACCAAAAGAATGAGATCATGGATTAAAAGGCTTAGATGAATTTTCTTGGCAGAGTGTTTGACCATGAGGCTGCTCGGAGTACAGTTTGACCCGCTGGTACCTACACGCTGAAAGGAGCCAGTTGAGGTGTTTCCGGCATTTGCTCAAGATGCATCCTGGATGCCTTCCTGTGAAGTATTCAGGGCACATCCGACTGGGAGAGTTGAGGCATACCCAGAGCACGTTGGAGGATTTACATATCCCACCTGACCTCGGAACACCTCGGGATCCCCCACAAGGAGGTTGTGGCTTTAGAAACGGATATGTCGGTCTCTTTGTTTAGCCTTCTGCCAACAAGACCCAGAGAAGTGGCAGAAAGTGGATAGACATAAAATCAGGCTCCTATATCTTGGTTTCAGACAGCAATGCTGCCCTTTTTTGCACATTTCACAGAATGTTCCTTTAGAATGTTTGCGGCTCCTAATCAGGAAATACCATTCAGTAAACATGTATTGCTATAAATATAACGCAAGAACCAAAAATACAAAATCACTTTGTATTGTTCACATTCTACTAACTCAGTCGCCAGAAAAGATATTGGCATCGGACCTTTCTGCAAACCACGGATACGTTGAATGGCGACGTTTCTGAACCAAAAATACGTTTCATAAATGCATCATTTCATATCAGCCTTGTATCACGCTTGAAGAAACACAATGCCACGTGGTTAACGCTGTGAAACTATTGGTTAGGATTAGGCAACAAAAGTACTTGGCTAAGGTTAGAAAAAAGATCATGGTTTGTGCTCAAATAATAATGTAACAACACAACAATATAATGTAACAACCGTAACAAGGCTACAAAACCACCATACTGTAGTTAGGTTAAGGAAAGAACTACATGGTTGGCCTCTAAACTACTATGTTTGTACGGTGAAAATGACACTGACGTTGTGAACACGGGACACAAATGAACAGCTGATTGTAACGTGACGCATGGGGCACAAACAACGGTCTCCTGGATGAAAGCTTGTGTTTGTTGAACCCATCCCCCCTGTGTGTCTCTTTTATGCTCTTTAAACTACGTCACTTGCTCTGACCGAATGAAAAAACGTCGACATTCAACGTATCCCTGGTTTCCAGAAACGTCCAATGCCAACATTTTTTCCTGGCAACTGGGCTGATGCATGAACTGAAGCTGAAGACATTGGTGAACACAAATAAATGTGAAGACAGTAAGCCTATCGACACTGTCTCCTAAAGCCTGTACACAGCAGTCCATACACAATGTGCTCGCACAATGTGGCTATAAAAGCAGGTAGGCATCGGAAATGACCATCATGCAGTGGAAGTCACAAAGGGATTGCTCCAGGGGCCCATTGTGATATATTTCTCTAGTCTGTATGATGCAATAAGAGCCAGATGCTTCCTCAGCAAATCCTCTATATAAGGTTTTCCTTCACTGCCCAGACTGTGCCTCTCTATGTTCTCTTCCCGTGTGTTGCACAGTTTGTGTGCTGTTTGGACACATCAGATAGATTGTAGTTAAGTGTGATGTGTAGTGTGGAGTGGAGGCAAGTAGTCCATCAGTAGGCATCACTAAAAATGGTAAATCCCCTTCCTGCATTGTGAGCTTCTTCTTCCCTTTGGTTACAGAATACTATTCACATTCTTTCCCAAAGAAGTGTTAAAGAGGACCTATTATGCTTATTTTCAGGTGCATACTTGTATTTTGGGTTTCTACTAGAACATGTTTACATGGTTTCATGTTCAAGAAATGCTTTATTTTTCTCATAGCGGCTGTGCTGCAGCACCTCTTTTCACCCTCTGTCTGAAACGCTCTGTTTGACCTACTGCCCCGCCCTCGCGAAAAGCCCAGTTTGCTCTGATTGGTCAGGTGGCCCACTCTGTTGTGATTGGTCAACATACCAAACTCTTTGGACTCTTTGGACTCCGCTCCAGCTCCTCTCTAACTATCTTTGTTTGAGGGCATGCCAAACTAGCTGCTAGGCAGGTATTATGTACATGTGTTACTTGGTGACATCACCACGTTGCAGAAGAAAAGGCGGGGCTTCAAGCGAGGCTTTTCAGGCAGTTCAGGAGCAGTGTTTCTGTGGGGGAGAGTAACTACCTTTGGTGTGAACTTTGGACTTATAACTTTAAAGACCTTTTACTTGCACAAAAAAATAACAGAAAAAGGAAAGGGAAAAAGCACAAAAGCATAATAGGTCCTCTGTAAGTTCACTGGAAATGACTAGATTTTCACTTTATATAGATTAATTCTTATATCTCACATGTCAATGATAAACACAGAGAAAACTCTCCAAATCAAGTGTAGTAAATGACAAGTAAGCATGAAAAAACACCAGTAAGATTGTTAAAAATCTGAATAAAAGATGCAGGAGTAAAGAACAGGAAACAATGAATCCCATATTTTGTGGTTAGCACTGTAGGGAGGCATCCAGTGCCGCTAAGCACCGTATAGAGTTTTAAAGCAGTCAGTTAAATGAATATATAACTGCAATACTTGCCCCTACCCGTGCCTGCAAAATGCAATGTGTATGTCGAACAAAAGATGCTGATCTGTATAGTTTTATAGGGAAAAAACACAATATCAGTAGCAGATACATTGCTTTTTTCAACTATTTATCCAACCCATACTGAAAGTATTCATTACAAAGTTGTTCATCTCCATGGTATTGTTTTAAATCCTGGGTCAAATAGTACAACAACCCCACAAAGCCCAAAAGGCTGCATGAAGATGAATAAATATAATATAATAAAAATAAGAAGCAAGGAAAACTAAGAATATAAACAGTGTTAACCTTCATAAGTAAACATGTTAACTTTGACAGCTGAACTGAGACCAATGTACCCAGTTTCAATGGACCTTTTATGTCAGACTTTGTTATATCCATCCTGTCTTTGTTGTGACTGGGTCGGTGGCCGTATAATCAAAACTAAATGGAAACAGGATAATTTCAAGTTCATCCAATAAATACGTCTAAAGCAAAATACTCAAAGCATAATTACTACAATAGTAACTGTACAGTAGCCAAAATTTAGAAAACAATGTCAGACGGTTGGTTTATCAGTGGGAACATTATTTGTTTATAGCACATCTGTGATTTAATTATTTGAGGCATTCTGTCCCTTTTGTTTGCACTGTTAGTCACTGTTAGCGTATTGTTGCGAGGTTTTAGTCAATTTGGGCTCACTTGTCTAATCACTTGTTCCTTGCATTTGGATGAGGCTACTGAGTCGATAGGAACACTGCCCAGAAGTGTTGTTTTGTATTTGCTTTAGCTTTGCCAAGATTAGCTTGGCTGCGACCAAACTGTGAATGGTTCTGTGTGTGTTTCCAGAAGGACAGTTCTTTCTTTTTTAATTTCACAAATTCAACAAAACATAACAAAAATCAACAATGGTATATTCATAACATAGAAGACAGGCAGCAAATGTTCAATTGTGCCGTTGACATGAAAATAGGTTTCTATTATATTCTAATTGTGTCATCAATTGTTGGACATTGTTAAAGGAAATTAATGCATTTCAAAAAATTTTCAAGTGCACATTTGTCTGGATGAATTTGTGAAGTACACAACAACAATACAGACTGAAACCTTATGAACAAAATATTGTATTGCAACAAGTTTTCTTGGAATATGTGAAGAATACATTTGAATCCTACACATTACCTTGATTTTATCATTATTTTTAAAGATTGTAAGGGCTTCAATGGTCTTGTGTGTACCGGAGCTGCAAGACTATCCCTGCTGGACAAGAATTTAAACTGCTCAGGGGGACATTTGTCTTTGCCTCTTTGCATAGGCACGCATGAAAAAAGAGTTAACAAGCCATTGGCCTTTTTTTTTAAAAAAAAAAAGGGAAAATGCAAGTAGCTGAGAAGCAGTGTGACTAACTAATTGAGCTAAAACTTGCCTTTAACATTCTTTTTTGTTTGTTTCTTATGTTGGCTGGAGTGCCAAAGAGTGGCAAACTACATTTAAAGTAGACTAATGCAATGTATTGTACAGCATGCATGTGTTGTTATATATTAAATTTTTTCTCTTTGTCTGGACCATGCCCTTCAGACTATTTCGATACATAAAATAACATATTCTACGTATGTATTCATGTTAGTATATGAATCTCTTTGTATAACCCATCTTGAATTGGTTGTCCTTCCACTGTGTTCTATTAAGCTCATATGACTCATAAAATGAGGTTTGTAATAGTCATTTCACCATAGAGCTCTTTCATAAACCAAAAAACTCAACATAATGTTCCTTCCCCTCATTTTCTACACTTATACAAATGTAATAGTTCAGTAGATGTTAATATTTGTAATGATTTCAATTGTGCATTCACCCCTGAAAAAAAAAAAAAAAACACATTAAAGCCATATTCAAATCATGGAAGAACTGCTTTGGCAGAAGCCTCCGCCGTTATTGTTAACGTGGTGTGCTGCAACAGTACTTTGCAGATGTATGTGGTGCACGGAGCGGAGTTGCACTGTGCAATAGTTGTTGAGCTTAGACCCGCAGGCAATGGCTGAAGGCTACTCCCTGTGCTGCAATTAAAGATGGAGGAGAAATTAAGAAGCGTTTCTGAATGAAACCGTACAATAACAACTCACCATCATATTGAGTAAACTGAAAACGTTTGCTGGGAGAAATATCAGCCGTCAGAAGTTACCAGGCTTGTTATAAAAATGCTGTTTGAGTCTCAGTGATCTAACTATTGTTAACATTCACCTTGTAGTCTGCAAGTCTTTGATGTTCGATGATTTTATTTTCCCTGGTATTCAGAACATATAGAAAACCAGATAGAGACTAACCTGAAGTATTTACAAATTGCTATTTTCCATTAAAGGTCCAGTATTTAGGATCTGGCGGTATATAACGGTGAGGTGAAGAGATTGCAACCAACTGAAGCCTCTCCCGTGTGCCAAGCGTGTTGGAGAGCTACGATGGCCAACGTGAAAATGTGAATGGCCCTCTTTAGAGCCATTTGGAGAAGAGCCAGTGTGTAGAGTGTGTGTGTCCGTGGGAAGTGAGTGGTGAAGCCAGAGAGAGGGAGAGCGGTGGCGACGTCAGCAAGTAACGTTATCGACTCCGGCCCAAGCAGCAAAAGTTAATAGTGTTTGGTTTGTCCATTCTGGGCTACTGTTGAAACATGGCGGTGCAACATGATGACATGATGATGCAACATGAAACCTAAATAAGAGGCAGCTGGCTGGAGATCGCCTGAAAGTTTCATTTCGGTGAGCCCTCTGAACCAACACAAACTGCGTCTATGCCGCCACTGTGCACAACTTTGGAGCATTTAACGTATCTAACAGCTTCCCATCAGCTGTCACGCTGAAAGGTGAGGACTCAATAAAGGTTGTGGGTAATACAGTATTTCACCAGGAACTTGAGAATAAAACTCAATTTCCTAAAAACAGAGGTGATAGCTGATTGACAAATGGCTTCTATGGAAAGCTTTCCACTATCTGATTGCACCTGATAAGTGCACCCTAGGCTGTTAAAACGTTCTGCCTATAACCATCAAATTACCTATGAGAAGAATGAACAGACTCAGCCCTCTTTTCTAAAGTATGTGGAATTTCCTTGTTTCCTTGCATGAGTTCCTTTAGGTACTTTGATTTCCTTCCACAGTCTGCATGCCAGGTGCATTAGAGAGTTTACGTTGCCCATACAGTAGGTGTGATTGGGGCTCTGATTTTTTCTCTGTTCATCTACAGTTATTTGTTATTCTCTGTAATGTACTGGGGATCTGTCATGGAGTTTTCCCTGCTGTTCAACCAATGACTGCCCCTTATGACCCTGACCAGGGGGACTGTTCTGTGGACAGGATAGTATGACGTTCTTATAGTCTTACAAAAATGGATGAATGTGGTCACTCATTTGAAGGCTGTTCTCTGCACTGGCCCCAATGAATGCACACGTAATGAAATGTAATAATGGATTGGTGGACTGTTAATATACAGTAGTTATGACTTCAACACTGAAGACCAGGATTCATTTCCTGTGTCAGGCTGTTCTCATACACAGTTCATAGCTATACCCGCGAAAAGTAATGCACTGTATTCGTATATATCCCACAAAATCAATTTGTATGTAATCCATGAGATTGTGAACCAGGAAGTATGAAGAGGGGCAAACGCCGTGTAGGGAGGAAGTCGGGGTTGACGGTTTGGTCAAAAAACACCAGACTTTCGGCCAGGAGCCCGGTGTTCGTACCCCATGTGAAACCAGAAGTCAAGGTTGATTTATTTGTCACGTAACTTCCATACTTAAGATACGCCATTTCCAGAGTTATTTTAACCTATAGACCCCGATCTTTTCCTAAACCTAACAAAGTAGTTTTTGTCACGTAACTTCAGTCCTTTAGTTATGCCACTTCCGGTGTTATTTTAACCTAAACCACATTTTTTTTCTAAACCAAACTAAGTAGTTTTGTTAAAACCCCTAAACCCAACCAAGTTGTTTCCTGTAAAGTCGGAAGTTTATTAATGAAAAGACTGGAACGGAGATCTACACGTGCCTCACGTGTTGCTGGACATTTGTAGGAAAACGCACGCAAAATGAGAATACATTTTTGTAAGATATCATATGACCGTTGTATGAGGATACATTGCCTGTGTCCTGCCAACAGGAAGGCAGCGATGATTTTTGATTTATTCCCCTAAACTTTACCAAGCAATTTTGATAATGACTATTTGCCTATTTTGTGGATAAGGTATGAGAACTCGTTGAAACATGAATAAATTAAGGTATGAAGGAATGAGTAAATGGAAGTGTCAAAAATGTTTTGCTTTATAACTGAACGGTAGCCAACTTTATTCCTTGCACATGCAAGGCGATGGACAGTATATGTCATAATATATAATACATTATATATGTTGTATTGCAACAAAAAAAAAGTGGCTTTTAATCTACAGGGACCAAAGCCAATATGGTTGCTATACAGTACAGAAAAAAACTTTTTTTATTGCAGTGCCCCTATGTTGAAGATCTCTTTCTCTCTTTTCCACTGATAGTCTCTTCCACTATCAGTGAATAAGAGAGCTTTAACTTGTTCTAAGCCAATTAACCTGATTCATGGACAGGTGTGCCAACTGGCAATGTCAGGAGAAAACCAATTCCTTCCTGCTTCCAGCTGGTGCTCAAAGCACACCAACCCATCCAAAAGTATTGTGGCTTGTGAACTACTCCCTGGAGGGTATTGCAATATGGTTTCCATCAACACACTGAAGTGCCCTTCAACAAGGAACTGAACCCTAACTGTTCAAAGTGTGCTGTGCTGCTGATCCTGACCTTTGAGGGAATATGATGTATGTCTGGCTGCTGTTTTTGTTTTTATCACAGAAGGATGAAGATTTTCAATTCTTAACAATTATGGTTTACTAATGTAGCACGGTTAATGTAGCTTACAGATAACAATAGATACTTCACCTGCTTCTCATCACACTGAACAGGATGTTTCGTTCATATGTGACAGGGGACGTGCAAACACCTTTGAAAACACTAAATTATTTAAATGCCATGTGAGATGAACTGCAATCACACGCTTGAATGTCCCATTATGAGTTAACTCAATTGTTGTGTGAAAGAAAAATGTACAATTCAACATGTAACCCCCCATGAACATTGAAACCCGTCTAAATAGTTTATGAATTGGTATAAAAGGGGATCATTCTGCAGTGTCGGCAAGACTGAACAGTGTTGCAAACCATGTGGTGTGACTTTGTGTAGGTGTGTTTAGTACACATTACATCACACATTAGTACACATTGTGTTTAATAATGCATGAGAGAGCACCTATTTAATGTTAGTTTGCATTATTTGACTGTTACTCAAAACAACACACACACACACACACACACACCCACACACACACTATGCAAAACTAATGCAAGATGGAAAGCAATTGACTGATATGGACTATTGATTAAATATTGAATTTAAAATGTTGAGTAGCTGGGCATATGGATGCACATCTCTCAGTAAATAATAACCATCAAGTATCCAGCCAAGCCATAAACAGTATTTTATATTTGAACATGCATAAAAGGTAATCTGGGGGAGCCAGTTTGAATGAATCAGAATCAGAATCTCTATTTACTGCCAGGTGTATCAGGTATACACTAGGAATTTGCTTTGGTTTGTTGGTGCAAACAAGACAAAAAATAATAAATAATATGGGCCATGATGCAGCTGATGAGATTAATAATAGCAATGCGATCTATAATGTAGAGGTCCTATGTACCCATATAGCCTATATGCTTATGTTTACATTGTATAGCCAAAACGAATTGTTAAATATTGTGAAGACTGGACTAATTACCATGCAGCACAACCAAAGCTCAGTGTTATATTTGACTATTTTCTGTTTTATATATTTTGATCTAAAGTAACTTTAAGTTAATGTTGGAGTGAATTGTATGATTAAGTCTCTCTCAGTTTACATGTAGACTATGTGTTTAGTAGGAGAAAGAGAGCACACACATGCGTTGATATGAGTAAAACAGATTTGGGGAGGGCCTATTCACCGGACCTTTTCAGGGGCCCAGCCATTTCTGCACACTGTATGTGTGTCTGGGTAGCAGTACGAGGTAAACCTTACCTATCTAGAGAATAGAAGTCACAGCAGTTGTTTTATTTACTTAAAGGCAGGAAGGGTGATGTTGAGAAACTAGCAAGAGTACACTAGAGTTTTAAAAAGGATTCAGCAGAAAAACCCATCCCAGTGTTGCTTACTCTTTTCCAATGAAAGTAGCTAGCAGCACTCACTCCAAAAGTCCCTAAATCTAGCAAGAAAATCGTCAAGTCTACAACACTGACAGTCTGTCCCATCAGGCATCCCTCCAAAGCCACTGCCCCACAATTATCATTACAAACATAAACCGATCATAGTGAACGTGAACGGCGAACAAGGTTGGCCGTCAAATCATTACATTTGGGCCAAATTAAATAAAAAAATGTTTTTTCCATTTTGGGATGATGCATATTTCAATACACCAATCAGTCTAAGACCCTATAATAATCAGTTTCTCTAATATCTAAATAATCAACTGAAGTGAACTGATGCATAACAAGTGCACAGTGGGTTTCTATGTGTTTGGGCGAGGGATGGAGTTTAAAAAAATCATCACTGATTTTTCTACCGTAGTTATAAAATGACTGAGCTACTTTTTTTTGTATTTGGATGTACACATAACAGGATAACTGGGTAACAGGGTCAAGTTGGTTGATGCTTGTCAGAGTTACATCATTCTGCCAGGTGTAAAAGCACACACTGTACTGGATTTTGCTCAAGAACAACTGTTAAGAGGAGACTGTCATCCCTAAGCATCACACATTTGTTAAAGCATTACATGCGATCAAATGATGAGTATGTGTATACTTTCCATTACTCAACAGATAACCTGTCATAATATGTAAATAATTTTCATTTTGCTTCTGATAGACAAATAAAAGTGATTATAATTACCTGATGCAATAGTTACAGATAGGCAAGGGTTGATGGCCAGTCTCTCATTTACCGCTCTTGCGCTGCCCGTAACTTTCTCATAGCTAATCTTTTTGTTGTGCATTCATACAATTATCTAGTAGCAATATTTATACATCTATAGATTGATGTGCCTTTCATCATGAATTGATATTGTCAGCAGTGAAAAATGTCCATGTAACAAGTGAGATTCTTTTGTCAAGTGCTGTTTCCTAGTGTCGAGAATGATCCGTCAAGCTCAACTGTAAACATCTGCATGGAGCTCCTAGAGGTGCTCAAAATCATGGAAAGTTTGAGCATCTATGTTTCCTGAGTGAACCCAACGTGCTGGTGAGGATTGATTAATATAGGGTCAAAAGCTCCAAGTATGATAAAACAATCACTAGGTTCGCTACACGTTTATCAGATCCAGTTGTACCGGTGAAACTTAAGATGTTGCGAAACATGACATGACTTATTATCTTCTTAGCAAATATTTTAGCGTGTGAACCAGCCACCATCTTTGGGCTGATTTTGATTCATAAAATGAGACACGGCAGGGCCACTCTACAATAGCTGGTTGGTGCAATAACCTGGAAATTATCCACCAAATTTGATTGCTGCAGGATGAATTTTCTAAATTCCAAATTGTTTTAAGGTTGGGCAAGGAGAAGTAGTTTTCTACCAAAAAAAAAAAGGTTCCAGCAGTGACCCCCTCTATCGCATCACTCTCTATAAAGCCTTGTTATGTGTGGCGATGTTATTGAGGTTAATGTCAATAGAAGCAGGGGTATGCTTGCTTTGATGGATGAGGGGATCCGGCATTTAAACCATGAATGCTAAGACCGACGAGACGATCCTTTACTGAAAGAAGAGCATGCAATAACTCCAAATGGGATGGCTGAGAATGAATGTGTATGTTTCCTCCCAATGTGTTATCTAGCTTGATGGTCGAGATAGTATATTTTGCTCTTCCTCATCTGTCTTCTTTTTTTGACTTTGCAGAGTAATCCATTTCCCTCAATTTCAGGTCTTGAGGCTTGCCACTGAGGGCCACGGGATCAATATTTGCCAAGTTTAAACCACAGGATTATCCGTCTGTCAGGGCTCCCAACAGAAGCTCTCAACTGTGACATAAATCTTGGACTGTCCTCCACCATTTGAGAAGGTCACACCTCCAAACAGCCTTTGTTATATTGTACACCTAAAGGACGGATTAAGTAGTCGATAATGTCACTCCTACACATACACTGTACAATGCTACGCACAATAAGCCTTGAAAGTACTATTATGAATTCACCATATGATTTAATCTTGCTGCTGCTGGGTCCTTTCCATGCAGTCACATGAACTACTGTAGATCTGTTGTAGGCTGGTTTAATGCAGTCAGAAAAGCCAGTTTTTCATTACTGCAATATCCATATGCATGAGACATTTTTGCTAATTAGCCCCAAACATAGCATAGTTTGAGGTTCACTGAACACAAGATATGTTGTTTATTATTTGTATGTTTGTTCTCAAATAATATCAACAGTGAGCTGAATACTATTGTAAGAGTATTAATTTATCAAATGATTGAAAAAAAAAATGAATATTTCTTGGATAGAGTTACAGAGAGACTAAAAGATACAGAGAGACTAAAAGATAAGACCAAAATATGAAATTAAAAGATAAGGTTGATGATTTATGTTTTAGCTACTATCAACAAATCCCATGAAAAGACCAAAACCAACAATGCATCAGTCCGACTCTCAGTGCTCTGTTGATGTTTTACCGGCGTCCAGTAGTAGCTTTCAGTCCAAAATAGCGGAAGTGTAGCACTGCTGCTGGGCGCTGACGTTGTAATGGAATTAACAACTGACTATCACTTCTTAGCAATATACGTTCTTTGGGTAATAGAGTAATAAGCTATATCAGGCGCTCGCTAGACATGCTATACTTATATCATACATGTGTTCATTAATTCCCAAAGTAATTTACACCTGTATGTATCTGTTTGGTGAGAGATGTCTGTAAGTCTTCTAACCTTTATTGATTTATTTCCTTACACATGGATGCCCTTTCATAGAACTGTCTTTGAAAATATTATGCTTATCTAATTTGTCTAATTAAGACATGCTTGGTTAATTATTAATATTATGCAGATCAAAATATCGTTCTGCATTGTTAGTCACTATTAGTGCAGTTGCTGTCATGATAGAACATGAATAATAGGCTATAGGCGACACAAATAGATTTGTGAGCAGAATTACACGGAGGAATATCAGCAATATCTCTAAAATTAGGCCGATCTCACAGGGCAGCGTCCTTGCTCAGCAGCGAAGGTCACCTGTAAACTCAACATTAATCTCCCAAAGTGCAGTGATGGCTCCACGTTGCCCTTGGAGAGTAGCATGACACATTTGGGTTCATTACTGTAAATCTTGGCCCTGTCTCGTATGATGCATTTTAACATTCATCGCTTGCTTTTCCACATTGGTTTAAAGTAATACATGTGACTCAAGTAATTAAATAAACATGCCGCCCCTGAGTCTGTCACACAGGTTGTCCTCTTTACTGGCCGGAATCATGCATGACAGAATCATATACTTCATTTCCCATTTTTTGATGGGACATTGATAAATTGTTAAAAGGTGCTCTATACAATATCAAGAGCATTAACATAGCAGCAAACTATGTAAAGATATAGAGTAATGTCTAGCTGAGCAGAGAACGGAGTCACTCTCCCTCTGTGTGTGTTGTAATCCGAGCTTCTCTGTGCTTTGTGCGGCGTGCTTTTAGTGCATGTTCATGCATGTGAGCGTACCCCACTGGCTAGCTCACAGCCGCCGCTCTGCATTGCTCTCATAAAGGACAGATACCACTGATACTACTGTTAACATTGTTAAAAATGGAGGCGGGGCTGACAGCATTCAATGGCCACTGGATTTGACACTCTCAGGGGTTTTATCTGTCCACCTGGGGCATACTGGGAGACAATGAGCCATGTAAGAGTTTTCTAACATCTGCAAATTTAGACACCTGTAACAAAACTGCATGAATGCATTAACAATCAATTAATACCAACATTCTGGTAAAAATAATTGATAAGTCTCAAGAGGATACACAATTATACTGTGTAAACACAGGAATTGGAGTGATTGCACTCAACTTCGGCTATCAGAAACAATAAGTTTTGGGGCACCACTTGTCAAGACAGGAAACTGATAGCCAATTAATTCATTTATTCTCATAATCTGAAGGTTGCCACAGAGTTCTTACAGTGACCGATATATTTCATACATACACAAGTCACATGCTCAAGTTGTTTTTTAAAACAAGTGTTTATTGAACTAGTAACTACTCAACTAAAACTAAACAGACAAATAAACGCTAAATAAATGAACAATGGATGAATGGCGGTGATTGTCTTGAGTCTTTGATGTAGACCAATTAGATTTGATAGATTAATGCACCGTTCAGCAGTTGAGAGTTTACAGTAAGAAAGCACCAGGAGAGATGTGACACAATTCAATATTAATCCTATTTTGATGGGATTCTACTTATAGTCTAAAGCTTAGTTCACCTCCTATAGCATCAACCCACTTAAACCTAGGAGAATGAACTGTTCACCTGACAGTTACGATGGCCAGGGGAAAGCTGCGCTGACATTTTGTATTTCACATATGAAAAAAACATATGTCTTACTGACATGGGAATTTATCAATGGTGTTTAAAATATATGAAATGTGTGTCGCATTTGATACAGGTTTAGAACAATGTCTGCTTCAAAGCAGTTTCCTAAAAAAACTTATTTGAAAGCAAAAATGAGAAAGTGAACATTAAATAGATAACAAATATAATCATTTTATATCTTTGTGCTTCAACTTTGATCCTCCGTAGACTTACAGTTTCAGTTTTTCCCACCCAATTACCCATTCCCTGTGTACTCCAGTCTTCCATTGTTAGCCTGGGGAAGGTTAAGACTGCAATGTGTCTCTTCCAATACACATGGAGACACCAGCTGCTTATCTGTGCTGCTTATTTTTACCTGTCACAGAGCACCTTCACAAGGAGGCTGTAAGACACAGAGGTTAACAAAGCATACACCACTGGAAAATGAGTCTCAGTCTCTATGAGCATCATAGATGTGGGTCATTAGGGGCCTACTATGCATACTATGTTGTAAAAGTAACTTAAACTTAAAAGTAACACGCTCTAATGTCATGTTTTGAACACAAACGAAAAATAGTTTTTTAGGTTTAGGCAATAAAACTATAACTTTTTAGGTTTAGGCAAGAAAATTACAAGTTCTTTCTTGACCCACATCTATGGGGCTGATAGTGACCGATAACGCCTATTTAATTGCCTGACAACAGTCTTATCGGCTGTTAATACATGGTGTTCAACATGCTAAAACACTGGCATGGTCCTTTAAAACCTCATGGTTTTAAAACACTGGTGTTTCTTTTCAGTGCTTTTCACACACACTCAAAGGATGTCACTGACAAAGCTGATTGATAAACGACCGTTTTGTCCAACCACTGACTTCCTATGCTGGATTTTAACTTAAATTGAATTTCAAGCTCCGATGAGATGTCAGTGTTAACACACTAGAAACCCTCTCAGGGAAAATGTTGCTGTCAATGCAGAAAGACATTTTGGCTTTTCCCCCTTTTTGCTTTGGCCATTTCCCAAGCATCCTCATTCATCATTCATTCAAATACACTTTGAAGGCTGCGACGTTTCCCCAACTGGTACGTTCTAAAAGGATAACATTCAACTTACAAAGAGATTCCTTAGACTCACATTATGTGGTGTTTTCTTTAACAGATTTCCGTGTTGTGTGGGTGGATTAAATAGAGAATTTTATGATGTATATAATTATATGATATTTAATAGATTGATGCATAACACTTGTTTTATATCATGAGCATATCCATGTGTCTTAGTGTGTGTGTGTCTAACATTTTACAAATTCTGACGACGATTTTCACCTTTGAACAATATTACCAGTTCTGTGTTATTTAAATCAAACATATTTAATACAGCAAGAAGATGGGAGGATTAACATCCACTCATGACAGTAAGCGCATCAAAGATTTTGCAGAGCATATCACTTTACAAGTTTACACTAAAGCCCCTTTGGCCCCCCATGTCTCTGCCCTCTCATGTAGGCTATGAATATAATTAATAAGCGTTATCACCATGGCACAGTCCAAACA
The DNA here is from genome assembly GCA_916701645.2 of Sebastolobus alascanus. Classification (NCBI taxonomy): domain Eukaryota; kingdom Metazoa; phylum Chordata; class Actinopteri; order Perciformes; family Sebastidae; genus Sebastolobus; species Sebastolobus alascanus. Next base: position 757,992 of record CAKAOJ020000232.1, read on the forward strand.
TATATAAACTAATTCCAGAGTGTCCAACTCTGCGTAATCAAAAGTAAAGAGTATTTTATCTGATGCTAATGCCATGTTCTTTTTATTACTTTAGCTAAAATAGCTTCTCTACAATTCCAGAGAGCTAAAGTGGATGGGCAGTTTTAATGTCCTAAATGAGTAACACGGATTCTCACGGACGAGTGCAATTATTCTTGGAGGTTAATGTTAGACTCCTGAAAAGCTCTACAGTAATTGATAAATGGTTGTATAGCCTAGAGATGTATTCAGGGTTACTGGGCTGCAATACGCCTGGAGCAGCTCTTACACTGAATTATTAAAGACTGCTCTTTCTAGCTTAGAAAATGAACATTAAAGTAACCCACTCGATATCGGCCGATACCCAAATCTCAGTTATCGCTATCGGTATCGGGGCGGAAAATGTCGGATCGGTGCCTCCCTATCACGCATCAGGAAATATAGGCTGATGCAGAGGACTCATCCATAAATGCATACACAGCTTTGTCCACCTATTGGATGTTTTTTTTAAGTGATCAACGCTTAACAATGTTTCTGAAATAACATTTTCCCTCGAAGAATGTATAGTCATCATTTCCAACAAGAGAGGCCGTGGCTGGCTGTTTGAGAGCATTCTGCTCAGTGTCAGATACAAGAAATGTCCTTTGTTGTTCACTGTTACACAGCGGTGCAAACTGTAAACAAGGGTCAACGTGGATCAAAAGGGCCCGAATGTGCTGCAGTGTTGCAGTTCTCAATAATAAAATAAGGCAAAAACAACATGATAACAGTTGTAATGGTTTCAAAAGAAAAGCATTTTCTTTTGAAATGGCTGAAGAGAGGGAGAGAGAGAGTTTTGTAACCTTAATTTTACAGTTTCTTGATATTTTGTGCCCTATGTTTGAGTCGAGCAGGGGACCTTTGTTGCGTATCATCACCCCTCATTTGCTGTTGTTTGCAAAAATGCCAAAAAATACTTGAAGTTAATAGAAGGCGTTGGCTATAAACATTCTTATGCTCAGTCCATGAAGCCTGAACGCTACAGTAGGTGGCTGAGTGGGAGGAATGAAAGATCGCCTGACTAAAACCACTTCGTCAAAACTGCTGTTAGACTAATTGCCAATACTCCGCCTGGAGTGAGGAGCATCTGTAAGGCAAAATAGTACGACGGAACCTTTCCATTGAATCGTCTTGACTTTAATACATACAGGGTCTGCAGTATACGTACTGCTTCCAGGAAATGTGCCTCCCAGCGTGAGTCCAACATCAGCTCCTCCTGGCTTGTTGCTTCCCCCCCACCCACTCATGGCTTCTGTACATTGCGAGTCTAAATACACACACTATTGACATTGAAATAGAGGTATTACCGTTCTTAATCAGTCTAGACAAACTCACTCTATGTATCAATAATGTTTGACCTGCTGTGACAAATTGCAACTTACTTTCAACCGCGTGGGCGGTGACATATTCTCGAGGATTCTCATACAAACTCAAATGCTCTGAGCTAAGAATTAGTTCAGTACTGCAGGGAAAACAGGCCACACACAAAAGGTCGGGGTTAAAATCAAGAGTTTCTTCAGGTGAGAACGCTCACTTACTTTACTTTATTTCCTATAACTCTATGTTAATGTTGTATTATTCTAATTTTACATTCAACTTTTAAACACTCAAGCACACCCGGACAACTCTGAGGTCACAATAGTGCCTTGAAAATCATTGCTTTATACGGCCAGCAATGCTGACGGCCTTGTGTTTTTTTTAAAAGTGCATTGGAATTTAACCTAGCCTATACCATAGTCAGCCTGCCAGAAGTGGGCTTGAGCTGAACATATCATACTGCTTTCACCTCAAAGCTAAAATCGATCTGAAGAGCACCTAGAAGGTGGAGAGTGAGAGGGAGGGTATTAGGGTAAGTGTCCCTCTTGGCCCTTGACATCTTTCTGTGATGATGACCCAGGCACACTGTGACCCTCCGTCCACGCTGCTTCCAGGAGAGGTCAAGATTTATGCCACGGCTGTGAACCTCGAGTCATGCTATCTCCCTCCAGCAGCTGCTTTCTGTCTCAACCTGCCAACTTCACAAGTTTCAATTCTCAGGAGGGAATAAAAATGGGGAGGACAAAACTGTGGTGCACGTATTGCATTTTTCAGTTTGAGAAATAACAATATCCCATATGCGCTTTGAGCCTGCTGCGGTTATTTATTTCATGCAAGACAAATCTGATCTGTTGTTCCAGTTGTTGCATTGCAAAAATGGTCAAACAGATTATCTTATCAACGTACCTTTATGTTTCTGTGGAGCAATACAAACAAATAAATACATTTAAGAGAAAATAAATATAAGCTATACGACTGTAGTTGATGCAGGTTATCATATTGATAACATTGATAACATTCAGCCACTAGATTTAGCATTCTCCCTCCCCCGTTTCATTGCATTCACTTCACAACAAGTCGTTGCCAGGCACTTACCGTCAATCTAAGTCATTTATCCGTTTTTTTCCACACTAGCTGATGACCCAGAGATACCACGTGATACCAACGTAGCTTTATTATTGGCTTGCAAGCCTTGTTATAAGTGAAAATCGAACATCAGATATCTTCCACAGAGATACACAAAACATTAATTTTGGACCCGCCAACATTTTTTAAATGATTGATTCACAATCATAATATATATATTTTTTTCAGAAACAGCCATACTTTTATTCCTCACCTTTCTAAAGGCTCTGCGGATGTATTATTTTAAAAAAGAAATATTTGTCTATATAAAAAATGTTATCAATAAAACCTCTAACACATACTGTGGGGCAGACAACTGCTGCTGCACTGCCGTGTGAATTGAACACTAAGCATTTTGTTTCATCTTGTTGAAAGCAGTGCACAGCAGTTTACTGCTGTATGGTTTAATTACCATTTAAAGTCAGTTCAACCAAAATTCAAGAAAATGTATTTCTTGTCTTTAAGTAGGTCTAATTTGTGATTGGATATGCATTATTTTTACCTGGAGTGTTGTATATCAATAATTGTCTGTCATCACAGCAATAAGTGGCATTTGAAGTGTGGCACTCGAAGCAGCAAACGCTACCTTTCAACAACTCAACAGTTATGTCTCTTTTCACATATCACAAAGTCAGTATGATGATCTACATACCCTCCTTTGAACAGTTTAATTGGGAGCTACAGGGGGTCGACATCATAACTTAAACACTTGTACATTAGAGTGTAATCTGATGCAGAAGTCATGTACAAGGAAATTGTAAATATCTGTATTTTGTGTCAGAAAAGTGATTCTTGTCTATACGGTTGAACCAATATGTACACAGCCTAACCCTGTCATAAATACATCAAATAAGCAAAGATCCTTTTTTAAACATTTATCCTGAAATGTCCCTTTAGGCGTCCTGCCGGTGGGGGGCCGTGGAGGCAGGCTCAGCACTTAATGAATATTCAGTGAGACGTCTCAGAGTGTCAGCTCAGCAGGTGGGGAGAGGGCGAAGTGGTGTACGGAAACCTGCTTTGCTGTAGCGGTAGATTGCAAAGGAAGTCACCGATTTTAGTTAATGCACTGTTTCTCTGTGGAAGTTGCTTTGATGCAACTGCCGTATCATTATACACAACATTACACACCACAATATCCTGCAAGTCTATTGACTACGCACAAGTGGGTCTTGATAATTTCACATACACTATTACCCACTTATAATGTGATTACAGTGTGATGTTGATATAAACACTTTTTTTTTTACCTAATTATATGTTACCCAAATTTCCTCTTTCACTCTAACTTCCTTTACGCAACATTGGCCCATCTGGCTCTCGGTGTTAAGCTCATCCTTGTAGGACACAGCTGCACAGCAACACTGCCACACAGATCCATTGTCTTTCTTGTTTGTTTTGGGAAAAAAACAAACACTGAGATAACACAGCCAGAGCTTTCCAGGCATGAGTTTTATCTGTCTATACGTTTTTACTCAGTGAGTTTTTCTTGCTCGTAAGTTTGATCAACCTAAAGCAATTCTGTGCCCAATCTGAAAAAGCATCCTTTTCTGAAATCTGCAATTTGTTCACAACTTGAACTATTTTTTTAATGATAGTAGTTTTATGTTTGTTTTATTGTATATGCTGCATGTTTTAAATGTGCTACCCACCATTCACCCCAATCACAAAAACAACAGAGGAGATAAAACTGTGCAGGGGTAACACGGTCTCCAGGGTCCGTTTTAATTATTTTCCATTAACTTATTCCTTATTCCTACTGACTGTGTGCACATAAGATACCTCACTATATCAATATGTATGTCAAATGTGGTAGATGCTCATGAAAACTGATTGCAAAGAAAAATCAAAACACCTACACAATGCACCTAATCTAGTGGAATATAATAGCCCTGCAATAATTGTTACCTCATTAAAAAAAAATAACTTAAATTGTTTAGTTTATAACAGCCTTGCTGTATTGGGTTCCATTACTGTGCATAGTGCTTCCAATTTTCTTGTTTCTTTAGGATTCCAAAGAATACAATTTTAGATAGATTTTAATATGAAGATGTATATTTTGAAATATATGCTTTTTGACCTCATTTGGGACATTAGACAGTGAAGGGAGTCATTGTTGTTTGAATATACACAGTATAATTTGCAGAAAGACCGCTACTACATTGTCACTATCACGTAATACCATAACATGTGTTTTACATTTACTGTTGCCATACATTTGTGCAATGAGAAAAAATGTGGATCCTAATATACTGTAGTTATCTGAAAGTAAATCTACTCTCCTTGCTGACCAGGAACAGTTATGACCTTTCATTTTGTTTGATAACTTTGCCCTCTTTCTCCATGCTCTGCCTGAGCCTGTTTTCACATGAAATATAAAGTAAAAAATAAAATGAAGGCTTATACCGTCTTCTATGCAGTGTCTTCAAAGCTTGCCTAAGTTTCTGCAAAACATTCACGTGCACGTAAATATTGAACAGTAGCGTCTAAACATTATTTATGCAGTCGCCTTTATCAAAACACATGGTGCAGGTGCACCCCCGTTCACTGGATTCTGCCCTGTCCCGCATCTGAGAAGATAAATATCTAGTCAAACTGCCCCCGTGTATTTCGGGATATAATGAGGAGAGTGTGATCATTTATTTATTGTTTAAAACTTGAAAAACAAAGTCATCTATAAGTAAACCTCACATTGCACATTATGCTCATCTTGTATATTTTGCATTCATCTTACACCCACGATTGATGGAGATTCCATTCACATCTGTTCTCAGTTTTGGGCCAAGCAGCAGCATCAGACTATTTCTGACCACAAATCCTGATTTCAGGGACATACAAACCTTTGCACCCTATTTTTTTTTTTCCAATGTACTCAAATATCCCCGCACTGTTTGTCCTGTATTGATTTGGCAGAGGAGACTGGCTGCCTTTACTTCTTTGTAAGCTTGTATCTCTGAATTTTAAAGTTGTAAAAACAACTTGACTCTTAATGAAAAATTTATAAAGCTGACCATTAAAAAAACTTTTTAAAAACTTTTAAAAAACTATTTCCCACTGCTTCTAACTATTTTCTATGACATATGAAGCATTTAAGCATCTCTGTACCGAATTAAAGCAAGAAAATGATATTCATTTCTGTCATCTGCTGACTACCAAACTTCTGTAATGTTTTGTGTGAAAATGAGCAGTGAAGTATAAATACTATTATGAAACCTAGATGTAGTACTTGTACTGTCACAGTGTTGACGGCTGCTGTTCTTTACTGTGTTTACATAGTCTTTACAAACCCCTCCCTCTAGTTGATATTTCCCTATCCATAAGGGACTTTATGTACATCAAAAATTAATGCTGTACCAACAGAAAATGGCCGCTCCAAAAAGAGATGACCTACTTCCCACATTTAGCCCCAAAGGAACTGTCTTTGGAAAAACATGAGAAAGGGATGTTTAGCCAACAGGGCTGCTCTTTTAAGCCTCAGCTGAACATGGTTTTTAATCGCATCCTGATTCTGTATCCTCTTCCTCCTCTTACGGTCCATCCAGACAGTCAGAAGGACATTTGACAGCTGAAGTTTTGTGTCACTTTAAACACAACCAGGTGGAGGCACTTTGAAAGGAGAAACTCAAATAATATGAGTTCCATAAATGTTTGTATTAATAGATTTTAATGACCAAATCGCAGACAAGGCGGGATAGGGTGAAAAATATGACAACATGTACAGACAGCTATTTTCAGTAACTAACTTTTATTTGGAGAATCTCTTTTAAAGTGCGAACATAAACACTGATTCTTTAGAAATGGGACACAACACGCCTTGCACTAACAGGGTTTTTTAGTTCACATTAAACTGTAAAAGCTTTACAAGCCCACACAAAAAGACACAATCATTATTTGAATCATATAGCCCCTGAAAAGCTGCTTTTAACTAAATGTTGCAGTCAGTGATGTCACTTAAGGGAGTGGGATTCCCTGACTCTGACACACTCTGCAGTATTACCTTAGGTATAGTGAGTCAGCTCTGTGAGTCAGCTCTGACATATACTGCGAGCAAAAAGTGATTTGGACCTGTCACTGTGTGGAAACTGGAACTATGGAGGAGGAAAATACAGAAGATACACTTATGATCTATGAAGGAGGCCATTTTGAAAAGACCTCTATAGTCAAGGTTTTATTCCATGTCAGCAAAGTGGGACCCACAGACTGGGAATTATGGACCTGAAAAGTGGCATTTAGAAATACTTATTCTAGTACTAGCACTAGTACTTATACTTGCTGTATAAGCTACAACATACAGGGGAATAAAGAGAGAAAATGAGAGAAACATTTATGTGGGTAGGTTATGTGGACTTTGCACAGTGCAAAGAAAGGGAGGGTATAATTTTTAGGCTACAGTACACAAAAGAGCAAATTACTTCAAATAATTAAAGTATTTAAATAGAGTTATTGGTTATAGGCTGTTCTACAGTTGAGTCCACATGAAAACACTGAATCAGGGACTTATTAGTTCATTTTCACGCTGACTGAATCCACAGGCTGGTCTCATACATCGTTCGTAGCTATACCTACAAAATGCACTGTAATTCGTATACATCCCACAGAATCAATTTGTATGTAATCCACGTAATTGTGAACAAGTATAAATAGCAAAAAACACCGGACTTTCGCCCAGGAGACCGGTGTTCGTACCCCGTGTGAAACCAGAAGTCAATGTTGATTTATTTGTCACATGACTTCCGTACTTAAGTTACGGCACTTCAGGTGTTATTTTAACCCACACCACAATCTTTTCCTGAACCCAACTAAGTATAGTTTTTGTCATGGAACTCCTGTACTTAAGTTACACCACTTCCGGTTTGGCATAATTTACCCACGATCTTTTCCCTAATCCTAAACAAATAGCTTTGTTGCCTAATCCTAACTAAGTTGTTTCCTGTGAAGACGGCAGTTTATTTTGAAAAGACTGGAGCAGAAATTGAAGCTGGACATTCGTAGGAAAACTCACAAAAAATGAGGAATAACTTTTTGTAAGATATCATACTAACTGTTGTATTTTATGAATCTAGAGTCCTCATGTAAACATAATGTTTAGAGTGATGAAATGTTTCAACCCTCAGAATCAGAAATATTTCAAATATATTTTATGAATCTCCAAGGTTCTATGAATGAATGTAAACATAGCACACCACACAGTAGACTTGTAAGGATAACCAGTCGTTTAAAAAAAGGATGATTAATCATTCATAAATATGCTGCAGAGCTGTTTGCAGTGGACATTTGGGGTGGTTTTCAAGTAGATTTCTTCACAACTTCACAATTTAACCCCTTCCAGAACAAACAGCTCAGCCTTAGCCTCTCAAGCTCGCCTCCTCTGCTTTCCTATAAGCTGCTATGTGAACAAGGCTGAAATTCAACCTAAATTCCTGCAGGCTATGTTTTAGCCCTAAACTCCAGCCTGTGCTCTTGTACTTTTGAGCACTTAGCAGTTCCTTCCCCGAGGCAACATGGTCATCACTCCATTTGGCCGAAAGAACCATATCATCCCCATATAACCCTGCCTCAATTATATTTGTTTCTCCCAGATCTTGCTCTTCCACTGGCTGTCACATAGATGCAATGTGTAAAAACTCTTTACCACCTTTGGCAAACACCACCACTTTTGTTGTTGTTGTTTTTTCTGGCATGAATCTGCCCACGATTGATCTGCCAAAGTCTACAAATGTTGGTCATGTTATACAGAATGTAATGCAGTGAATTTGGTGTAAAATTATCAAATTTGACAAACAAAACTTAGCTCAGGCTTAGTGAATCCTCTGGACTGCGATGTTTTCAGATATTGTCGATCTTCCCCTGACGTGCTTTACTGGTTTGTGGGATTGTAAGCATCATATTAATATGCAATAACTTGGTAGTAATGAAGCTCGTAGGAAGACTAATTCCTGGGGAAAAAACCCCATTGGCTAAAAACTGTGGTACAGCTTGATAATGGGTATGTAGTCACATATGTTAGTGATCCCCATGTGAGAAAAGGAGCTCAGATGACAACTGAACACTCAGGTGCACATGTGTGTGAGCTGACACTCGTAGGTGTGCACACACATTAACAGGAGAAATAAACAAGAGATAATCAGTATGCAGTCATAAAAATCATTTTAAGTGTGCTACACATGACATACAAATAATTAATTTGTTTTGCCGGTATCTGTTGTGCACATTCATTCTGTTTTGTATTTGATTCAGCTGTTGTCTTTGTGTATTTCATTTCAGGGTCGCAGAGTCCTGCAGCCTATCCAGTAGAACTTGGGTGGAAGCCATTGAAAACCCTGACCAGGTCGCTCATCACAGAGCTAACAGATAAACAATCATTCACACTAACATTCATACCTTTGGGCAATTTTGAGTCTCGAGTCCCCCGCCTGACTTGCAATGTGTCTGGAATGTGGGAACAAAACAAAACAAAACAAAATAAAACCAAAAAAAAAAAAAGAAATAAACACACACGCACACACAAACCGGTGCTGTGAGGCAATAGTGTGAGCACCGAGCCGCTGTGCCACTGCAAGGAAATTCATTACTGATTTATGCCAACACATAATACACATGTAGAGCACAGCTTCAGTCTAACAGTCATATTGTGTGCTAAAGGTGAGAAGACACATTTTCATTTGAAAAGCTAAAAAAACAGAATACCTACACTGAGTGAAAAACATGAAACTGAACCAAAAGATTTGAAATGTGAAAACGCTTCACAAGGTGAGTGATGACATGAAGAAATATGCTTAACATATATATAATGTATGAGTACATCTGTGCACTTACAGGCATGCGTATAATTCTAAACGAACACACTAATTCACTTCAGTGTGTTTGATGTGTAGCCTATATTCCTGTGTGGACGAAGATGCAGTGACTGCTACCAAATTGAAAGCAAAGGCTGCTAGAGGGAAATATTAAGGCTACTGTGATGAATGAGCTGACTGCAGTTTACAACATGTAAACATGCACTGCCCACTTGCCATATCTCCAATCCATTAGCTATCCTCCGACTCTGCGCTAAAGCTGTTTGTTTGTTTTGTTCCCCGCTCCCCCATTTTGTGCCCCTGCTTGCCTGCAACCCTCCAAGAATCACTACCTTTTTCCGTTTTCCAATTTCAGCCGCTTCCTCTGGAGCGAGGTTTGATGAATGTCGCTCACATTAGGGTGACCTCCGAGATAACCCCTCCTTTCTTTCCCAAGAAAATTCATCAGGCAGAGTCGGCCAGCCCCAGGGATGTGTGATTCAGCACTCAAGGTGAGTGTTTGTCACAGAGGCCTCAGATGGCCAGATATTGGTGAGGAGTGAGAAGGACAGAGATGTGCTGTTTCTGGAGCTCTTATAGCCTTACAGACTGAGCCGAGACATACTGTACGTGCCTTAATAACATCAACACAAAGCTGCACTAATCAATATATTATATAGAGTGCTGCAGGGATGACGTATTTTTGTAGGCCAACCCGGCAGTTAGTATGGCCCCGGTTCCCTCGACAAAAAGCCAATGGGATTTTTTGGATTGAATTTTGGATTGTTGCAGAAAATAAGCTCTGTGGCAAACAAACCTTATCTTCACGAATGAACACCACTTTTAGGATTTTTGAAGCGTAAATGGAAGAAATAAAAAGCTAACGTTAGGCTACAACGGTGCTACCACGATGCATTACTTCACATCACCACAACTAAGCTAAAGGCGGACTAGTGTTCAATTGAATGATGTTTTGTAGTTTCATTTAGCCACTTGTTAGCAACTGTCATTTTTTTAATAACTTCAAAATTCACAAGTGGGATATTTACTGACGTATTTTATATCGTAGAACAAAACGTTAAACTCTCTAAGGCTTGTGTTAACCACAGACCTTATTTCAGGCATCTAACCAAAAACCCATTCAAAAATCCCATTGACTTCAAGACGAGAGAACTGGAAGTGCTAAAATGCTCATTCATTTCTGGGACCCGCTCCTGCACTATTATGTCAAAAATGACTACATGTATCGTAAAAGGTGCCGCTTGTAGAAACATACCCACAGAAAATTAGCATTCAACCCTGCAGTTCCCCACAACTCTACAGGGGGTTTTATCATCTTTTGGCTCATTGTTTTGGTTTTACAGCACACAACTCTACTGTTTTGGTTCAGTCTCATCAACATTGTTGTCAGCTATAAACCAACTGCATACGCACCCAGTACCAAATGATGGTGAACATAATGGAACATTTAGCAGCTACGTAAATGGCCAGATATTTGCCTAAGGAATTGGTGGAGACGGCTAAAAGGAGAGTGAATATTGGAATTACTTTGCCCTACAACTTACAATGAATGACAATGTTGCCCCGATTGCATGTACAGGATCTTAATTTTGCCATGGCCTGCTGCTAGCACTGTAGCTTTTGTATAACTAGTTTTGATGTTCCTGTGTGTGGGAGGGTGTGTATTTGGGTAGGTGTGAGTGCTGGTAATGGTGTTTATATTCTTGTTTGTTGCCGTCAGATGTTCAGTTGAAGAACATAAAACAACACTTTCACATTGGTAGCCTCTGCTGTACTGGGATCTGGAGATCTGGAGTCTAAGCAGGCATTTTCTAGCACTGTGTGGTAGTAAACTGTTGGCAGATAAATACACAAAAACCCAATAAAGTAAAGAGTGAACTGCTGCCCTGAAACAGTACAAATGAATGGCAACAACATGTATTTACCAGCAGTCAGTCAAGGCCCGACACAACACATATATCAGTGTTCTGCATTTGTGACACACGACATGATGGATACATGTAATTGTTGTTTTCTGCACATCTCATATAGTATGTCGGTCTTCATCTGCCTGCTCTGCAAGTTGTTGTTTTCTGAATTTAAATCCACCGTGAACCATGAAATGTAATCACAATAAAATATGAAATGTCAGTTGTTTGTCATTGATATAATAATAATAAAAAAACGACATATTTGTTGCACAGCACAGTTTCTGCTCCAGCCGTGTGACTTCACATCTCACCTCTACAAGAGGGAACAGCAAAACAACACGTGGGAGCAGTGGCTGCACTAATACAGGTATTGACCTGTGTGACACATCAGCAACAGGATCAGCAACCACCTCATCACCTTAGTGGGTCAATCCCTTCCACAATCCACTGAATCCATTCTTGAACCCAGGAAGCAATCCAAGAACTCAGCCGTGGCACCTTTATGGTGAACCCAAAGTCCAAGTGGTGTGAAAAGGAGTGGGGGAGCGAGAAGAAAAATATGTTTTTCATAGGCTATCACTAACAGTTTGACATCCATTCATGATGTGGTCAGAATTTAATGATTGTCATTTCATATAGCTTAGATATATAGTGGGCAAATATACTTGCTTTATAAAGATATATATATTGGAAAGCAATTAACAGCACAAAAAAATGACAAATACTGTCCATAAACTCTCACAGGTACTGCATTTAGCATAACAAATATGCTCATTTCATAACATGGCACACTGCAGCCCAACAGGCAACAACAGCTGTCAGTGTGTCAGTGTGCTGACTTGACTATGACTTGCTCCAAACTGCATGGGATTAGCATAAAGTGGGCATGTCTGTAAAGGGGAGACTTGTGGGTACCCATAGAACCCATTTTCATTCACATATCTTGAGGTCAGAGGTCAAGGGACCCCTTTGAAAATGGCCATGACAGTTTTTCCTCACCAAAATTTTGCGCAAGTTTGGAACGTTATTTAACCTCCTTTGCGACAAGCTAGTATGACATGTTGGTACTAATGGATTCCTTAGGTTTTCCAGTTTCATATGATACCAGTATCTTCACTCTAGCTTCAAAACTGAGCCCGTTGCCTAAAAAGTGAAGTTGCGTTAATGCGTTAAAGCAATTAGTGGCGTTAAAACAAATTAGCGTTAACGTGTTATTATCACGTTAACTTTGACAGCCCTAATCCAAATACAATTATTATTCAAAGCATGTGTTTAACAAGCCATCAACCACATGGAAACAAAAAAAAATATGGTGAAAAGTGGGCTTCATCTAAGAAAACAATATTTGTGTCACATCTTCTTTACTCTGTCTGAATAGGTTGGGTAATTTATAGCCCGCCACGTTTCCCTCTCATGGGTTCACGTCTGATGGAGAAGTTGTGGAGAATGCACCATGCCTTCACGGATTTGCATTTACTCTGGTTTTTAAAGTGCACTATACCAGTGTGATTGAAGCAACTGAATATCATTGTGAGGACACACAGGTGTGCACTCTGTCACAACACTGGGGCTGATGTGGGACAAGCTGTAGCTTTTCTGTTTGAGTGATGTCCACAGTCATGACCCAGGGTGCAATGGATGAACACTGTTGGCTTTCACACAACAAAAACAAAAGTTATATACTTTATACTTTTTTACTTTTATATAAATATTCACCAAGTACAACATTTCTGAGGTTTTCACAATGTTTGTGACTTTGCGTGTTACATCAGGTGTTAATTGAAGATTCATGCCATGAACAGTATGATGCCAATAGCTAGAGGGCAGTTGGCTAAAACGTTTTTGTGGCTTTTTTTAATTGAATATTGAATATATTCATTGGTTGAGGACAAATTAATGTATCTGCTAGTGTGCTGTGGGAGTGCATCCAGCACACATAGGGCACAACAAACTGTGATAGTCCAGCTGAAGCAGCATCTGTCGATTGAAATTATCCAGATGCGAGATAGTGTAATGTTGAAAAAAGCTTCTCTATTGCTGGGTTGGAATGTGAATAATGCGTGGGAGGTTCAAGGTTGTATTTTATTCCTTCAAGAGGTGTAATTATGCAGTTACTGTATCCATTGTTTGAAGAACTCATCTTCATGTTACTTTTTTAGCAGACCCCTTCACATTTACACCTGCTGTTTAGAAGCAGATTCCTTGCAAAAATCAACCCTCAGCAACGGTGTGAACTAGTAGAATTTAACTGAATACGTAGTCAACCCCGCTTCTGATTTATCCACGCATCCTTTATGCAAACATCCTTTAAACGCATGTATTAGAGATAAAGTGCACATCCTGGTGGAATTAGGATCTTAGAAAGTACTTAGAAATTGATAATTATTAATATATTATTTTTTAAAAATTAAACAAGACTAGGAGTCTACAGCCATGCTAGTGGCTCTGAGGCTGCACCAAAGATACTCTATAACAAGGATCACTCATTTCAAGCTCCACCAATGGTTTGAAATGGTATACACTCCCTGTCTCCTAAGTGGGCGTGTCCATGAAGGGTTCGCCTCTTCCCCCTCCCCATCCCCCCTCCTCCTTTGGAAGTGTTGTGAATTTTGTGTGGATGGATGAAAGTAGATTGGGTTATATTTGCATAAGTTATATGTTATTTTGCTAACATTAGATATCTACACAGCTAACAGCCATTATCATTACGAAAATTTGCGAACGTTAGTTGTCAGATCTCGCGAGTATTGCTGAGAAGTTTACCATGTTCACTATCATATAGTTTAGTGTGTTAGCATGGTACCATTTGCTAATTAGCACTAAACACAAAGTACAGCTAAAGATGAGAATGTCGTTCATTTTGCAGGAATTTGGTCTTAAACAAAGTTATTAGACAAACTGAAATTATGACCTAATGATGGCTCTTAATTAAAAAAGTTATTAGAGTTCATCTTGAGGGGGACATGAATGTGTGTACCAAATTTTATGGTAATCCATCCAACACTGTTTTTGAAACATTTCACTAAAATCTACAAATGTGAACCTCATGGCAGCAGTAGAAATAAAGTCTGAGGATCATCAAAGTCATTAAGATTCGTCCTCTGGGCACCATGGATGTGCAACACGTTCTCATCCCAACTTGTCACATACCGCCGCTTTGTCACACAATTTGGCGTCACTTTGGGATTAGGCAACAAAACCACTAGGAAAAAAACAACATGGTTGGGTTTAAAACTATTATGTTTGGTAAGTGAAAATGAAACTGAACGTTTGTCAGGTATTAATGACAGGTGTCCTAGGCTCTCAATGGTCTTGTGTGCATCATGTTAAAATCACTCTCCCTTGCCTCTCTACTCTGAAATGTATTGGAAATGTTAAAATGTATTTACTGAACTTGCTTTCTCATGACCTTCCGCCCCCTTAAGGAGCTGTGTAATAGGCTAAAATGAATACCCCAGAGCCCCAAATCGAATGGATTTACGTAAAATTCATTACATTTCACTCTTCACATTAAATGATACACCTGCCCAGTAATACATTTACCACCATTTAATGCCATTGACATGTCTAATCTCAGTGTTGTGTTTGCCACAAGAAAAGATACTATCTTTGTTCTAATGCTGGTTTACCTAAGTCTTTAAAAATCCCAAATGAAATGTCCCTCTTGCCCACACACACATACTGTAGATGCAAAGCTTGCTCTTGTGTGTATCACACAAGACTCACTCACAAGGAACAGGCCACCTCACTGCACTCTCAGCTGCTCATATCTGGCAGCAGGTTGAGCTTTTCCCAAGTGTGTGGCCAATAGTTACAGCAAATCTTTTGTCCCTGCAGCTAATGAGTTGTTAAATATTTCTTTTTTTCTGAGTCGCCCACATAAGTAGAGGATATTGCAGTAGATCCAAGTGTGAAGACACTCGTGCAAATAAAAAAAAATGGGGACAAAAATCGGTTCACGTGAGAATCAAGTTACTCATTTTCAAGCTCTGTACTATAATATATAAGATAAAGACAGACCTTGATGACTTTGTGTTGGTAGCAACTATATGATTCTATGATGGAGGACAAGTAAATTCTATCAGCTCCATATTTATTGCATGCATTTGGATGTATTACAGTTTTTCTAATCTGAAAGTTTGACATGACTTTAACTTTTTTACTTCTTATAGGATTGTATTTTAATGCTCTTCCAGTGTGCTGTGTGCTGTGTGCTTCTCTAATATTTTTTTGTCCTCTGCAATATAAAACATAACTGGCAGTTAAACTAACTGGTCCTGAAGGTCACTGTCTGACTGAAGAATTCACAAATGAGGCAGAGAAAAGTGTGTGGGAGCATTTTTTTTTTTTAAAGTTTAGGTAACATTTAAAACATCTTTCTGGCAGTCTTTTGCAATAATGTGGACCATACAGCTCTTCAACAAATGATGACATTTCTTCGTATTGAATCGTGATCCACAGAAATCAAAAGACTCCCACCTCTAACATAGAAACAGTTGTGTGTGCCTGGAATTTCAACAGGATTTCACCATTACATTATTAGAGTATTTTCACTCTATTCATAAACCCTTTCTTCAGTCGAGGTTTATAATAACCTCAGTCCATGGTTAACCTATGTATAGCATTTAACATAACTGAAATCAATTCACATGCACCGTAGTTTAGTCTCTCAGAATGTATTATTCTATAATGTCTTAATCTATAATATTAATTTGCATGAAGATTTGCACAGGGCAACAGGCCCATAGCATGCTTCAGATGTCAGAGGTCTGTATTATGGTTTAGTGGGATGTTACTTTTTCTTCAAATAGCTGCATAAAAATAATCAATTTAAATGTGTGATAAGAAATGCATGTTTATTTGATTATTGCGAGGCAAAATGCAGTAGTTACTACTCCCCAAGGGAATGTAAGGGTTTGTGCTCTTATTCAATCTCCTACTCCGATTTTTTTTTACTTCACGCGCAATGAATGTTGTTTTTAAAAGTCTCTCTAATCATACAGATTTGATCCTGTGCTCCAGGACCAATAAATGAATAAAAAAAGAAATGAATAAAAAGAAACTCACCCACTCACATCGGCCCGTAGACATTGGGTCGGTCCAATTGAACATGAAAATGAATAGTCCAAGAGGTGAATGGAAATTTCATTATATAAAAACAGTGTAATCTTTCACATTCAGGGCAGCCGCACAACTATAACAACTAATAATAACATCGCGTTGATATGAATTATGCAGCCTCGTAGAAGGCAGTTGATTATTGAAGAAGAAAATGTATTAAGCATCTCTCTCCAAATGTTTACATTTTGCATGTAATGATTGATGTCTCCTTCCCTTTATTAGTATTTTTGCTCTTTCTACCCCATCTGGGAAGTTCAAGTTAAAATATGTTGTTTTCCAACCCAGGCCTTGGCAGAGAGAGCACAACTCTGCTCTGCATCATGTTATTCTTCACCTCCTCCTCGTCCATCATTTTCATGCATCACTCCAGTTATTGCAGCCTGTTACACATGGAAAAAAAACCCAGATATGAGACATTTGGGAAATCCAGTAGATTGTTAAACATATGGTACCCATCCTTGCCTATCTGGGCTGTCGGCCTGCAGACGCTTTATTTGTTTATTTATCTATTTAATTCATTCATTTACTTAACTGAAAATCCACAGAACACTTTGTGCCATCAATCTCTCTTGGCACAGTTAAAAAAATTTATCATAGACATGTGTATGGGTATGTTTATAACATTCAAACACATGCTAGTTTAGTGAGCTTCAGAAAAGGACCGATTCACCTCTTAAGCCCGAGCCCAAGGAAAAAAAAAAACAGCTAAAATAACACCCAAAATGAATCAGGAATAGCTACTCAACCATAAAGCTTATATTTCTGGTCTCCTTTGAAGAAGCTAAGGAAAATGAATCCATTGTAAGTATCTATTACCATTCCAGAGTAAATGCTATACACATATATGCTATATATATATATATTTATATATATACATATATATATATACTGTATATATAGCCTATATAATTGCAGTAACGCAACTTGCGATTTTGAGGTTATAGTTGGCTCAATTTTAAAGCTAGAGTGAAGATACTGGTATCATTCAATCCATTGGTACCAACCATGTCATACTATAAAACGCTCCAAACTTACGTTAAATTTTCTAAGGGGTCCTTTGACCTGATGGGTTCTATGGGTACCCACGAGTCTCCCCTTTACAGACAATGCCCACTTTATGATAATCGCATGCAGTTTGGGGCAAGTCATAGTCAAGTCAGCACACTGATGCACTGACAGCTGTTGTTGCCTGTTGGGCTTAAGTTTGCCATGTTATGATTTAAGCATATTTTGTATGCTAAATGCAGTATCTGTGAGGGTTTCTGGACAATTTTGTCATTATTTTGTTTTGTTAATTGATTTCCAATAATAAATAAGGCCTATATACATGCATTTGCATAATGCAAGCATATTTGTCCACTCCCATGTTGATAAGAGTATTAAATACTTGACAAATCTCCCTTTAAGGTAGATTTTGAACAGTTAAAAAATCGTACATATAGCCAGCCCGCTCCCACCAGTGCAGTGCAATGGTTTGAATGAAAACAGTGCAAGTCAGTCAAACTTGACTAGGATGGCTGCTGACTTCTTGTCTGCCCAAACATTGCTGCAGAACCGTAAGTAACTAAAAGCTGCCGTTTTGGGCGAAATAGTTTGACAAGAACTTACATTTGTGTCAGTGTGACTGTAAATTGTGAAGTTTTGACTGCTTTTGTTTCCCCCGTTAATAAAACGCGCTGCGCCGCGATGTTTTTTGAGTCCAGGTGCATTATGATGAAGCTCGGAATATCTAGTTTCCAGCAACACCAAACAAGTTGCACATTATCACGGATCTTTTGAACACAACTTGCTCTATTTGTACAACATACAGTTTGTTTACGGATTCTTAAAAGCTGACGACTCCATGTTATCAAAACAGTAATGTATAACATCCATATTCTCTATAAACAGACCATCTACCACCGCGACTTTTTGTAAATATAGCCACCAGCACCGGAACCGTCGGGCTTACCTTTTACTATGGGCTGTAGCTACGTGCTATGCTGCGAGGGCATTTCATATTAACAACAATGGATCTTTTTGATCATTGTCATGGCAAATGGCAAATGAAAATGTGTGAGATACTGTAACTCTCAGCTGTTTCCTTTTTTCGGTTGCATTCACTGCTGGAGGTGTAGATGGGGAATTACAGTAAGAGTGTGTTGGTTGGTTTAGTTATAAAGTGGCTTAATCTGGTTTGTGTTACTTGTTAAAATATTGAAATGCCTTAAAAAAGAGACTATTATATATTAAAAAAAAAATAATGTTTACTGACGTTCTACACAAACGTCAGTAAAAATGCCTCTTGCTCCTCTTCTCCCTGAATGTTATAAAGCAAGTCACTCATGAAGATACAGATTCAATGAAAACTGAAATGGAAAGCTTTCAACTCCTCATAGTTGGAGCAAATACCTTTTAAAACTTGTTTACCACGAGGAGCAACGGAGAAAAAAAAGGAAATATAAATGTAACAAAATATTTACTTCCATAAAGTGATCTGTAATATTTTGTCATAGTCTGTCTACGCTTTCAAGAGACAAGGTCAGCAGAGGTAGAAGAACTAATCATTATAATTATAATAATAACAACAAATAGCATGTCAGTGATTAAAAACAATTTCAATTGATATGGAAAACAGAGAATAATGATATACTTGAAACAATTAGTAGTAGTGGCTGTGTGTATTTTACTGATTTCATATAATTGCCCGATTATACACATTTGAATACCAGATAACTTCACCGACCTTGACAGATCACCATTATAACCAAGCAGACAGTTTTTTTAGAGACAAATTTGAAAGTTTACCCACATAAACCATCTTATGGCTCCTCTTCAAGTGCTGCTATCACACATTTTGGGATATTCGCACTAACTTAATGTCTCTGCTCTTACTTGCTCCTGGATTATCCCATGTCAAGGGAGGTTTAAAAAAGTGTGCATCAATTTCACTAAGCTGTAGAAACAGTATTGTGTGCGTCTGACTTCCTGTCAGCAGTGTTTTTTGTCAGTGCAGTGCAGTCAGGGAAAGCTTGTTTCGTGTGTCATTCACCCCAGCCGTGTCATGCTGTGCTGTGAATGTGTGAAGTTAGCCCTGTTAGAGACTGTTACTGCTAACGACGCTGAGAGAAAAGTTTCGGTAGCCTATAGGTCTATGCAGCTGCCTTATTATTGAAAAAACAAAACAATAAATACACAATAAAAAGGAGGTAAGGATGTTGATGATTCAGTGATGCAAGATGCATAAACAGCTCCTCTACCATAACACTAATGAGGCTAGGTTGCATTCATGCAGACAGAGGTTGTCTCCTCATTAACACATGTATTTCTAGTGGAAAAAGCAAGTGCCGGAAAGGCATTTATTTAAAAAAAAAAAAAAAATCTGCCTGTAAACAAACCAATGCTGTTTAACAGTTTGTAATACCAAACAATGGAGTTTTACCAACCTGCACAGATACATAAACACCCACACATATAGCTATGATAAACACTGAATTATGAGTTAGTCATTTGGCAAGTGGCTCTCATTCAAGCATTTACTTTAATATTTAAAAAAGGTACAAAAGCATGTTGTCAACATGAGTAGTGCTATCTGTTTGGTCGGATTACCGTTGATTGTTTTTGCTGACCTCCAGTTATTTAATGTCTGACCTCACCGCAGTGATGTAGATGTGTGCTCTAGGGTGTGTCAGTACACTGTGACATCACTGTTTGACGTCGATTAAGGTGCAACAGAACGTACTTCTGACCACACCAACCACACCCATTTGTGATGCTGGGCATCGTCAAACACTTGAAATTTTCAAGCAGAGAGAGCAGTGAGAAACTTTCAGTTTTCTGTTTAAAGGGATAGTTCTGGTGTTTTGACGTGGGGTTGTATGAGGTACTTATCCATAGTAGGTTTATTACTTACAGTAGATGACGGTTGGCACGCCCCCAGCATCGAGAAACAGACAGGAGTACCGACACCGCAGCAAAGCAATACTGTGGACGGGGCCGGCAGAAAAACGTATTATAGCCACCAAAAAAAAGGGCTCACCTACAAAAATGGTTATCCGTTTAAGTGTACGCTATTTTTACAATATTTTCCGACGGCGAACTGAACTGAAAGTGAAACATATCTATACTGTTTTTGCCATCTGAGCCGGCTGGCGTTGAAGAGAGAATAGATAAGTTTCACTTTCAGTTCAATTACCCCTGTCGGAAAGGAGTAAGTCAGTAAGTGGGAATTTGGAGTTTGACAATTTAATGATTATAATTCATAATAATTTTTTTAAGCATGCTAGATGCATGCATTTATTTGTTTTATATTATATTTATGTATTTATTTTTAGCTAAAAGCA
Source organism: Sebastolobus alascanus (assembly GCA_916701645.2). Taxonomy (NCBI): domain Eukaryota; kingdom Metazoa; phylum Chordata; class Actinopteri; order Perciformes; family Sebastidae; genus Sebastolobus; species Sebastolobus alascanus. The sequence continues at coordinate 778,638 of CAKAOJ020000232.1, forward strand.
TCTTAAAAGAGCATCATATACCTGGCTCCGTCCACAGTATTACTTTGCTGCGGAGTCGGTACTCCTGTCTGTTTCTCGACGCTGGGGGCGTGCCAGCCAAATGACACCCTGAAGGTTTGCTAACACTGCCAAAGCAACTGAGAAGCAACATTTGGGTGGGGTCAGTGGTAATTGGTGGTCATTTTCCTGATGATAATTCTTCTGCGTAGTAGCAAGACAAGGATATACACGACCAGGAAGACAGGTTATATCTCGCTAGGGCATTTTGCCATAAGAAATGCCCCCCCCCCCCGTCACAGCGGCTGTTATAGATGTCTGCAGCGCCAAGCATAAAAATGTTCTAGCCCGTAATGGCTCGTCCAATCACATCCATTTCCAAAATCCAATATAGTTCTGTATTGTGTATGGGGGGACAGACCACATCATGGCTGATCCATAGTCTTTTCCTTGAGTCATTATGGGGAGAAACAATATGGCTGTCATGACTGACATGGCATCAAGCTAATATGGATAAATTCTGGCAAACAGTTAAAACTAGCGAACGTTATTGTCTGTGTGTGCCGAGGTTTGTGGGTGGGCGGGCACACGCAGAGAAGTCACGTTTTCATCTGTCGGTATGGATACATGCTAGTTGTGAATACATACAGTATATTGTCTCCATCTGTGTATTGCTCCTGAAAAAAGGCTCATTAGATCTCCATCTGGTGGATCCAGTAAATGCTACAACCCAAGCTGCTGCAAGGCCAATTGAGCAGTAAAATTATGGAGGCTTTTTGGGAATTCATTATCAACAGATTTCCTCTAAATCAGCCCCTCATCCTCATTTCTGTTTATTCAGTTGCATTGTTCTCATCTCCCTTTTCAGACATGATGCAGATACAGAATGCAAAAAGCACACATAGAAGTATACACATGCAATCTACAAAACACAGCTTCAATGGGATGTCAGCTTGTTCTTGTGAGAATAAATCCATTTTTTATTCAGAGCACCCTTATTTTCTGTTTTTTCTTTTACAGGACATTGGGCAGTACACTTATCTGGAGTGGTTTTAATTTGCCCACAGTGTTGTAAAGCAGAGAGAAGAAGACAGATTAGAGGAGACACAAAAGAAGCCCCGTCTCACAGGTAGCCACTACACTCTCATCTCGTGTTACAGATTGCCATCCACAGGATATGGTGAAGCTCTAAAAGGTACAGCATTCAGTACTGCATCGTCATACAGTGCTTAAAATAAAACTGGCGAATCAAGATTGTGGAGCATAAATACATCAGGGGGCATAGGGCATCGGCACCCGGCGCTCTTGTAACTGTGAATGAGCCTGGACATCCCTCACAATGATACACACAGTTTCTCATTACAAGGCTTTAGTAAAAGACCAGATGGGAGGGTGAAAGTGTAATCCATGGTTAATACTAAACAAAGGCAGGCTGTCTGGGGGACATTTTCGCATCTGAGTGGAAGCTTAGATGCTAATGTAATGCTAATTTAAACAAGGCTTCATTACAGTATTATTAGTTGTTAAGTTTGGGATATGAAGGGGCAAAGAGACTCAAACTGTACATACAGTAGATACAGAGTAATATATGAATAACCCTGCTCTGCACCCTAACTCCAACCCTGTCTCCTACAAAATTACATCCCCATACAACTAAACTGCATTCTCAATTACCTTTCGAGTGAAACGTATTTTCTCCCGGATCGCAGTCACATTTTTAAACATTTTAAACATGAAGTTATTATTGTAAATTGAAACAAAACAAAAAATGCAACAAAACTACTTGGTTCGGTTCAGTAAAAAACATCATGGTTTGGCTTAAAATGACTTCAGTTGTTACGTTATCAAGTTACGGACTTAAATTAAAACGAGTGAACACAGACTTTTAGTTTCACACGGGACACGAACAGTAGTCTCCTGACCTTTAAGGGCTTCCTCTCATTACACACGTAATTGTGATATGTATAAAACAAATGTAATCCAGGAGAAAATATGATTCCCTCAAAACGTAAATCACAATGCAGTTTTTTTGTATTGGAACATAATTTTTAGGAGACAGGGCTGGCTTACTCAGCCGCATGGTGCTATCAGGGCACATCTTACATACTTACCCAATGAATAAATATAATAAACTGCACATGAATTACAAAAATAAATATAACTGCAACAAAGGGAGTCCCTTTTAGAGGAAAACAGAGTAATTACTTTTGTATTGGGCCATTGCCAGAATGTTGATATGTTATGTATGGTCTGCAGTGGTTACAAAAAAATAGGAAAACATAACACAATATCAGTAATTTTGAATTAAGTTGAATAAGTAAAAGGTTAACAATCTATTTTCTCCATCCATTTTCTCTGGGTACCAGTGGCGGTGGCTGCAGGCTAAACAAGGAAACCTAGATGTCCCTCTCTCCAACAATATCATCTGGCTCATCCAAGGTGATCCTCGGCCACATGAGATATGTAATCTCTCTCCGATCTGGATCTGCCACGGGGTCTCCTCCCTGTTGGACATCCCCAGCCATCTACATCCGTATAGATGCCCAAACCACCTCGGCTGGCTCCTCTCAACAGATTTACTCCAATCTCCTTCTGGATGCCTGATCTCCTCACCCTTTCTCTCCGGGTAAGCCAAGCCACCTGGCGAAGCAAACTTATTTCAACCTTCTGAAAGATAACACTTGCATTGACCATAGATGGGTTGGAGTGTAGTGATACTGTCCTCCCAAGTAGAATGACAGCATCAGACATTCCAGTTAGTGCCCCAAAACAACATATGTTTATGTTGACTAAGCCCTCTAGCACCATAGTAATTATGACCAACAAAACATTGGACTTTTAAAACAGGAGACTGCGGTTCATTTCCCATTTCCAACTGCGAGTCAGTGTTGTTTCTTAACAATTTGAATCCAACCACGACCGTTCCATAACTTTAACCTCACCACCTTTAATGTTTATTATTGCAACCGTGATCAACCGAGGTCCCAAATCCTAACAAAGTAGTCATTCACGCTCAAACCACAATGTTTCTCTAACCTTAACTGAGTACTTATTTTAATCCAAACCATGATCTTTCCCTAAGCCTAACATAGTCATGTTTGGGCCTAATCCTAACCAAACCTTAACTATAGAGTTGTCACATCATAAAACAGATTTTATTTTCAATTTGTAACAGTTTTGGAAGGCACAGACAAATGTCTTCAGATCAGAAAAAAAATGCTTCTTTTTGTCGTTTGAGATTTGAGAGAATTTAGAGGACTTGTTGCTTATATTGACTTGTAAATCAACAGTCTGGCACAACACCTACACTGCTATTACCACACAAATCCGCTTCTTGATCTTGTTTTCCATCTTACTCTCACTCTTGAATTCTTGAAGATACTTGAACTTCTCCACTTGAGGACTGCCTTCCAAACCGAAGTGAGGCACCCACCATTTCCCAGCCGAGTGGCATGACTAAAAGGTAAACAATTTACAGCCATCTGTGAGGTAAGCCACTTCCAGTCTCAAAAACTGTATATAGAGGTGGTTTATAGTTCCCAGTTATGGTTAGATGGGTGCAAAGACATTTCAAGTGTGTCTAGAGTGTTAGTGGGGAAATGCTGGCTTTTAAATTGACCTTGTCAAATAGGATAATGTCACATCCTGTTCTTGGGATTAATACCACTGAGGACCACAGCATGAAACAACACTGCCCTACTAAGTGACCTAAAAGAAACACAGGTATTACATCTCTGTACCCCATGGTTTATTTTGACAACTGAGGTTTTTGAAGGTGTTGTAACTGACAAAATAACAAACAGCGACTGCTGAGTGTACATGAAAATAATGGAGAGGAAAAGCACAAAGGAAATAACATAGCTTATTTGAGTTGATACACCTGCAGATTAGCCTCAATGCCTCCGTAGAAACTTCCATTTATCTTGAAAAATTAAAGTGCATCTTCCATTGTCTTAGGGTAGACTTCTTATGTTTCTGTCTTAGTTGTGTTTTGTGAAGAATAGCTCCTGCACAGCATGCTAGTACTCTAGACCTAGGGGGGACAAACATTATCTGCTGTACTAAACAGATGCTCAGAGGACATGGATTCTTAATTCACTCCCAGCTGTGTATCAACTGAGCAGAGGAGCAGAACTGCTGGGATAAAAAAAAGTGAAAAATTGGCCCTAGGAATGCTAAATTAGTGATCAAAAATAATTAGTCTACTCCCTTTGCAAGCAAAATGAGTGTCTCTCTGTGTATTGCAGCCCACTGTGTGTGACAGGCAATAACAACACTAGTGCGCTGACTGAGGAACAGAAATAAAAAGGCCAGTCAAGTTAGTTTCAGTTAAATTTGTTTTAAATATGACTGTGAGGATATTATTAGAACAGCTGAACAATACTGATAAGAATAAAAATAATTTTAGAGCAATATTTAAAACACATGATTTGGGCTTTGCTGAATCTAATTTTTCCTCATAGACCTATGTACATGTTTCCCCATATTTAGATTGACTTCTGCACCTTTTCGAGGTAAACAGCACAGTTGGTCAGTGTCTTATTTTCAGGCTGTTCTCATATACCGTTCGTTGCTATACCTATCAAAAGTAACGCACTGTAATTTGTATAACTTCCGTACTTAAGTTACACCACTTCCAGAGTTATTTTAACCGAATCCACGATCTTTTCCTAAACCTAACGAAGTAGTTTTGTTGCCTAAACCTAACCAAGTTGTTTCCTGTGAAGACAGAAGTTTATTTTGAAAAGACTGGAGCGGAAATTGACATGTGCGTCGTGTGTTGCTGGAAATTCAAGGAAAAACTTTTCACAAGATATCATACGAACCATCAACCCAGTCACCAGAAAAAATGTTGGCATTGGACGTTTCTGCAAACCACGGATACGTTGAATGGCAACGTTTCTGAACCAAAAATACCTGTCATAAATTTGTTTCATATCAGCCTTGTATCACGCTTGCAGAAACGCAATGCCACGTGGTTAACGTCGTGAAACGATTTGTTAGGCTTAGGCAACACAAATACTTGGTCAAGGTTAGAAAAAAGATCGTTGTTTGTGTTCAAATAATAATGTAACAACACAACAATGTAACGTAACAACTGTAACAACACAGTAAAACCATTATAGTTAGGTTTGGGAAAGAACTATATGGTTGGGCTTAAAACTGTTTGTACAGTGAAAATGACACTGACATTGTGAACACGGGACACGAACGAACAGCTGATTGTAACGTGACGCACGGGACACAATCAGAGGTCTCCTGGATGAAAGCCTTGTTTTTGTTGAAACCATCCATCTCCCCTCTCTTTTTGCTCTTGAAACTACGTCACTTTCTCTGACCGAATACAAAAACGTCGCCATTCAACTTATCCCTGATTTGCAGAAACATCCAATGTCAAAATTTTTTCCTAGCGAGTGGGCTGGAACCGTTTTATGAGTATACATTGTTATTTTACAACAGGGACTTTACATGGCTGTTGGAGTAAGATGAGCAGCAGTCCAATATAATATTTCAATAAAAACTAACCAAAGGCTGATTTTGTGCTACATGGTCACACTTTTCTGTGACCTTCCAGTGAAACAGGTTCGATTTTTGACACCATAAAAGCTGCATAGATATGAGGCCACATTTTCAGGTTCTATGTCTATTTGTACAGCTCACAGCTGGTTGGGAATTAAAGCCAGTCTTCAGATTCACTTTCTTTTTAAATCACCCCTTGCCTCAGTGTTTATATTCAATGATTTTTAATATGTATGTGTGCAATTCAGTCTATCAAATGTGCCCATTGGTTTAGCTCTTTTAACAACGTTTTGTGGGTTCAGATGATGTCTTTGTGAACATAATTACCATAAGGCTACTGCTGTAATATTTTATCTTTTATGCCCCACTTCTAAGCCATGTACGCCTGTCCATTCTCTTATTTTATCCAGCCTTTTCTAAGCCTTCACTGCAGCCTCCATCTTGGCCATTTAAACAATATGGGCTGTGAGATTGCAGTGCTAAATGATGGGTTTTGCATACATAGACAGTGAGGCTATTTTACAAGCTCACTTCAAGCTCATCTTGAAGACATCACAGACGAACATCCACTAGACCAATAAAACCCCATATCTATAATAAATTTAATCTCAAGCACAAATCATGTCACACATTTCCAGACTGCAATAACGCTGACAAAGATGAAGCATAACTGAGACAACGTATTCTCATACATTGGTTCGTATGATATTTTATGAAAAATGTATTTCTCCTTTTTTCGTTCGTTTTCCTACGAATGTCCAGCAACACATGTCAATGTCCGCTAGTTACATGCATACATTCTTTTCAAAATAAACTTCCGTCATCACAGGAAACAACTTGGTTAGGTTTAGGAAAATAAATCAACCTTAACTTCTGGTTTCACACGGTTTCTGGTATATTTTGACCCACCCATCCACGCCGACCTCCTCCCTACGTGGTGTTCGTCGCTCTTTATATTTCCTGGTTCACGATTACGTTAGCTGTGGAGTTTTGTGTGTTTTAATGTTTTAGAGTGTGATATAGTAGATTTTGTTTTCTATTTCTTCATTAAATATACAGCTGTGCACTGTTACTTTAAGTAAAAAAAAAAAACATTTTAAAATTCAAATTTAAATTCTCATTGTCCTGTCTTAAAAAAATATGCATAGGAGTTATCTTTGCTACTGTATGCTGTTAGATTATTGCAAATCCCAGCATGGTTTTCCACTGCTTTTACCTTGGTGTGGGTGGAGGTGCATACTGAGAAGTTAATAGAGCCTTCTTATCCAACCCCAGGAAATGTGCACCTTGTGATTGCCCTTCCAGTACCATTATGAAAGCATAAAACAGCATTTCTTTTGGAAATCTGTTCAAAAATAGAATAGAAAACAAGAAGTAAGAGAAACAAATGTTTTTTTTTTAATAATATTGAGAGAAACTATTTAGCACACTAGTGCAAAAGAAAGGTGAGAATATGATTTAGACCCTGTTGACCCAAAGGATCTCAATGTTAAGATGATCAAAAATCAATCGGTTTTTTTTTTTACCTCCTAAAACTGTTAGTTCAATAACTTCAGCGACTAGTTTGCATTTACAGACTTTACTTAATCTTCAGCTCGACATCAACAACAGCGGCAACTGCCAGCATATCAACAACAACTCGAGTATCACATTTCACGCATGCGCAGTAGGTAACCAAGCACTTAACAAAAACATCTTAATTAAAGGAAAACATCACAATTAAAGACATTAGTAGAACATGTTGTATGTGTTAATATACAACATTTTTTACTCTAATCACTCATAGAAGGATAGCATACTCTACCACTATATGGAAGCTTCAACCTTTTTATGCACCGTTTGCATTGAAAAAGTGCTGCCTAAGCTTCTTACCACTACTTATAGCTACAGTTACGTAGCTAACACAGCTGTCGCTTCTTCCACAGTTTCAATCTTACAAGTAACGATAAAGCTGTCCTTTTTGATGTGTGATTCTGTCTTTCACTGTCACGATGGCTTAGTTTGGTGATTCTCTTGCTGTATGGCCCCTTTGAGTGCCCATTCTTCTACAATGTGCAAGCTGACCATTGTTATTTGTCTTGTGCATTCTTGCATCTTTGATCTTAAAAGCACCTCCTGCAGTCTCTTGTGTTCTTGTTCATTTCCCTATAAAATATAGCCGAAAGCTTTATGACTTCAAATGCTCCTAGTGAATTAAAGTGGCACGGTTGGTGATTATAACTGCACTGTAAAATAAACAGCCTCACGTGTTAATATAGTAAAATTAGAAGAGGAGAGACCACAGGTGGCCAAACATATTCTTCTACTGAGAATCGTCGGTAAAATTGATGACTGGTCACAAATTGTCCCTGTGATGGGCTTCCTTGCTGAATTACATCTGCCAATCTGTCGCCATCCTCCACGTCTCCGTCCTCTCACATGGGTGCCATTGCCTAGTCAGCAGGGATGCAGAGTACAGCCATCATAGTGATGAGTGCACAGCACTTTGACGGAAAGAAGTGAAGGCCTTAACTGGACTTTTATGTCAGTGTCATCCTGTACTTTCATTTTATCCTTATTTGTCAGCGTGCCCTTGAATCAGTAAACAAGATGCTTTTTTTGCCTCTACTTTCTCTAATATGCCAATCTAACGTGGCCAAAATACACTGTTTTTTTCGTTTTCAGTTTCCATTTTTCCTCCTTTTTGTGCTATGGTAGTGTGTATATGTACTGTAGTTATTTTTCTTCTTTGACAGATAATGTCCAATTGCAACAGAGGTCTTATACTGGAATGTTAATTTGTTGACACAGTGGCAAAACCTGCATGAATGGATGCCATTTCTATCCTCGAAATATTTATGAAAACCATCACTGCAGGTCTTGAGAGCAGTTCTCAATTTGTGCTTAAGGGCTACATTGTCCTGCTGCAGGTCGTACTATAGATAACATGATTAGCAGGATTTCCAAGAAATTATAACAAATTATTCTGCTTTACTATTCGATTGCATGATTAAACAGACGATGATGCTTTACAGTTGTTTGCAATGTTTCAGTGATATTTTTAGTATAGTGGGGAAAAAAATAACGAAATATGTGTGTGACATATTGTTGAAAATGGCAAAAATAAGTCTGATTTTATATGGTTTGATGATTCCACAACTGGACAACTTAGTGTGCTCACGTCAAAATACAGGGACAACAAAAATACATTTAAAAAAAGTTCTTTATAAATGACTGTGACTTTGCATAAAAGTTTGTCAGTTTGGGGTTGTTCATCTGTTGCCTTGGCGAGTTCACCTCTTTTGTCGTGTGCGCCCACGAAAAATAACAATTTCATGCCATCAGATTAATAATTTCTGCCCTCAAATTACTTGATAAATTTACCAAAACGTAATAGTTTTAAGTTACTGCAACTAGAAACTAAGGTTAGAGGTTGTTGTGGTTAGGTCAGTTAAGGAGAAACACAGGCCAGTAAAGCTGCCTTCACATGATAAGAGAATTGCTCTTCACTCACCACGAGGTAGGGAGCAGAGACTTGCAGAGGCACCAGTTATAATATCTCCCCAAAAAGGGCGCAAAGAATGGCATTCACTGTTTCTAGGCAAAAACAACAGTTGCAGCCGTTCTCATTGGTTGCGCTTTCAAAGGTCAGTGGCAATTTCGAGCTGTGCGCCACTCCAAGAGTAGCGCTTCCGTGGGCGGCAGCCACCCTCCCCGTAGGAAAACAATAGCACAGCCAGCGCAGAGCGATTTTACGGCTGATCATGTGTAGACGGCTTAACTGTGTTCAGAGTAAAGGTTATCTAAAATTACTTAAAGGAACAGTGTGTAGGATTTGGCTGTATCTAGCGGTGAGGTTTCAGATTACAACCAAAGACAACTTCTCCTGTGTGCCAAGCGTGTAGCATTGCTCCGATGGCCGACGTGAAAACGTGAATGGCCCTCTTTAGAGCCAGTTGTTGTAAGAGTGCTAGAGTGTGTGTGTGTACGATGGAAGTGAGTGGTGAAGCAAGAGAGAGAGAGAGAGTGGAGGCGAAAGGAGTGAGATATGTTATTGACTCCGGCCCAAGCAGGAACAGTTAACAGTGTTTGGTTTGTCCGTTCTGGGCTACCTTTGAAACATGGTGGTGCAATATGGTGGACTCTGTGGAGAGAGGACCCGCTCCCTATGTAGATATAAACGGCTCATTCTAAGCTATAACGAAAACACAATGACTATTATTTTCAGGTGATGATACACTAAAAAAAACGTACTTATTAATATTATATTCCATCTCTGCCAATAGATCCCCCTAATTGTTACACACTGGTACTTTAAAGGATAGGTACACACTTTTTTAAGTTGCAACATTTGCAACAGGTTTTGTTTGTTGTAATCAAACATCCTGCACCGGCCCTGAAGAGATCTGTACCCAAATCAATTTCAATGTAACTGCACTTTAAAGGTGCTGTTCACCGGTGTGGGGTTGGACTCTAAAATGATTAACATTGACTTCATCATTCACAGGGAATATTTACTATTTTGTTTTATTGGGCTTAGCAAAAGTTAAATTAGGGACACTACTTCATTAATTCTCCCTCTGATCCTCACCTCTTGGTTCTATCCATTAACATGTATTCCTGTTTTCTTCTATTATCCTATCATTTTGAAATATAAATAGTCAACTCTTACCTGATTTAATTTATCCAATCAATTAAGCTTAAAACTTCCACTCCTCACTTACCCACATGGGAGCAAATTGTGGCTTTAGAATGATAAGGTTGACAATTTAGCAATTAGTAATTCATACAACACTCTTTCATCTTATTAGTCATTCTGTGTGTGGTTATTTTTTAGTGTTATGCATTAATGTCCCTATAATTGAAACTGTTCTATCTCAGAAGCCATCCCTTGACTTGGTTCTATAGGTTGCATTCATGATCCATTCAGTATTTAGAATATGCACAAGAGGACCAAAAAGGTTCCTTTTTACTGTCATTTTATGAAATACTTAGAATTAGAGCTGTCGATCGATTAAAATATTTAATTGCAATTAATCACATGATTGTTTAGGATTAATGGTGATAAATCGCACATTTTTTATCTGTTCAAAATGTACCTTAAAGGGAGATTTGTCAAGTATTCAATACTCTTATCAACATGGGAGTGGGCAAATATGCTGCTTTATGCAAATGTATGTATACATGTATCATTGGAAAAACAATTAACAACACAAAACAATGACAAATATTGCCCAGAAACCCTCACAGGTACTGCATTTAGCATACAAAAATATGCCCAAATCATAACACTGCAAACTCAAGCCCAACAGGTAACAAAAGCCATCAGTGTGTCAGTGTGCTGACTTGACTATGACTTGCCCCAAACTGCATGAGATTATCATAAAGTGGGCATACAGCATTACAGCTTTATAGTAACTTATTGTTATAAATTGTATAAAACATTACAAGAAAAGGAGTGGAAGATTATAAGAAGTTCACTTTGAGATAAGACTTGAAAGACAGTAAATGATAATGTTTTTCCTTTGCACTGTAATCTAAAGTTGAAAGAGGCGGATGGTCTACCTTGTGAATCTACTCAGTCTTAATTCTCTTTAGGACATTTCACTTGACCCCTCTTTGACCTTTGGGTTTGCAATTATTTTACTGCTCATATCCGCGATGCAGACACCTGGTAATGTAAATAAGATGACCTTGGAACCTCCGGGAGAATGACTTTCAGTATGGCTCTCTAATGATACTGCTCTCTGTATAACCATAAAATTGTAATCATCGTTAATGTATTCTTGAAGGGTAAATTATTTCATTGCTGATCATTTAAACAATACAATGGAGCAAATGTGTCCTCCCTGCATGTAACTTTATGTTTGCATCTGTATCCTGACCTGACACAGTTTATTGTATGGTCTCTAATGGCGACTATCTTTCACTGTTTAAATCAAAGCCACTTGGGGAAAACATTAATATCAAAGTGCTTCTAGATTGCAGTCACAGGACAAAGACAAAGACAGCTGCGGTGGAGAACCACAAATAAGGGTCTTCTCTCCAATAAATGTTTCTAGATCAATATGCTCCATGTCACCTTACAAATAGTGCTCACATTTTGCTACTCAAACTTGCACATCTCATCCTCAAGTTGACAGCAGCTAATCTCGAAGCGTTGTTTTTCAGAGTGATCCACTGCTTATTTGAAGCGAGTGTGTATCGAATCTATCAACCTTTAAAAGTTAACAAGTTGTCTGGGGAAATGCCATTTGTACCAGTTCAATAGGAAATGTCAGACTCTGATAAAATGGTGAAGCCTTATACGTACTTGAGGATCCGCACAGAAGTAAGAGTGAATTGGAAGGGTTTGTGCCTTTGTGACATAGATGTTAACTGCTCTTCTATGTTTGCCGGGCTTCCAGTAACAAAACTGGAGACGGGAAATAACAATTTTGAAAAAAAAAAAAGCACCAGAAATAATCTCATGTAGCTCCTAATATGCAATCTTAATGCTAATATAAAGCGTCCCTGTTCCTGACTAGACTGACTCTTTGTCCCAAACCTTCTGGCTGCTTTGATGCTGCCTATAGTGAAACTATCACTGCTAATGAGAAAGACACCGTTGTGATCTTAGTAATTTATTTCTGATTGGTCTTGCCATTCAGTGATTCAAGGCCCAATAGATCCCATCTGTCGTCTGTAGGTGAAGTGAGGAAGAGCAACACAGTTATACTTTGAACAGCACAATCAGACACACATACAAACACGCATAACACGGTTACTACATAACCTCACAGTCTTTTCTATACATAATAGAATATTATGTGCAGATGTAAGTTCAACTGAGTTCACTGCATTGTTCAATGTGCAAATTGGTACAGTGGTGTTAAGAGAAACAGCGCTATAATGCCTTGTCAACTGAGCAGCTCTGAGATATCCCATGAGGTGTTTAGTTGTCAGAACTGACATGAGGTTCTGATGTTCGTTTTTTTTTCTTTTGCATGTGTGTGTGTCAAGTGAAACATGACGCACAAGATAGATGTTCTTGATCCGGCACAGTACAGAATTATGTTTTTTACTTGTGAATGCTGCAATATTTATTTACAATAATGATACACCTAAAAGATAGAAGGCCATTTTTTTCTCTCTGTTTCAGGCACTATTAAGAAACATAGAGAAATGATAATGAGCACCTGTTGTAGTGCAGATACAAAAACAAGTGACATGCTGTGATAAAATATCCACAGACATGGGATTATGGTCCATTCTTTCAGTTTTATATTGGGCAACAGCTTTGAAGTCAATATGAATATATTATATGTGCCCATGAAACACATAACTCACCCCGGTGCATCAAATACGGCAGCTTGGTCAGTGGCCTTATAAGCTTCAAACTACTCTACGCTCTACTTATTGTACCCCTCTAGCGTCAGTTTTGCACGTGTCAGGGACGGCGTGTCAATATACGCTCGTTACATGCAGAGTGTCTTTTCAAAATACACTTTCGTCTTCACGGGAAGTTTGGGTTTAGGCAACAAAACCGCTCAGGCTGTTCTCATACACCATTTGTAGCTATAGTTACGAAAAGTAAATGTACTGTAATCTAAAAATCAATTTGTATATAATCCATGTAATTGTGAACAAGGAAGTATAAAGAGCGGCGGACGCTACGTAGGGAGAAGGTTGTGGTGGACGGGCGGGTCACAAAACACCAGACTTTCACCCAGGAGACTGGCGTTTGTGTCCCGTGTGAAACCAGAGGTAAATGTTGATTTTTTTGTCACTTAACTTCTGTACTTAAGTTACGTCACTTCCACAATCTTTTCCTAAACCTAACCAAGTTGTTTTGTTCCCTTAACCTAACTAAGTTGTTTCCTGTGAAGACGGAACTTTATTTTGAAAAGACTGGAGCAGAAATTGACGATGGACATTTGTAGGAAAATGCACGAAAAATGAGGAATAACTTTTTGTGAGATATCATACGAACGGTTGTATGATAATATGTTGAACCACTCAGTTAGGGTTAGGAAACGATCATGGTTGACGTCAACTTGACGAACGACTCGCGTGACTAGCGACTGACGTGAAAATGTCAACGTTGACTTTTAGTTTTACACGGGACACGAACGGCGGGTGAAAGTCATGTGTTTGTTTTACCCATCCACCACCAGTCATCTGTAGTAAATGGCAGTAGAGTGTTAACGACAGAACTGCAATAATGTCAAAACAGTGACATTTATAAGCCCATTATATTGTGACTCATGCATGAGTCAATTATTGCAAACAATGCACGCAGGCACCCTTAATTTTGAGTTTGTACGAGATGACATATACCATTTATACCATTAAGCTCATATTTGTACAGTATATGAGTTGTGCACAGATTCTACAAATCTTTCCACACATCTTAAAAAAAGATGGATGCCACTGTTTCATTCATAGAGTGTGTAAAGATTAAAAAAAAAAAAAAAAAAACTTGGAGATTACCTTCCAGGCTCTCTATCTATCTCTCACTCACACAGACACACATGCTCACAAACAGACGCACACACCAACTTTCCTCCTATTTCCTTTCCTCGTCTTCTCTCTTGTCCTTGATCCATTGACTGTGCAGGTCACCTCGCCCACAGGTCACCATGACAGAATCCCCGATGAGCAGATTTGTTACCATTCTGCGGTCGGATCACTGTTGTCCAATGGGATCTGGTGTGGAAGTTGATATGCTACTGGGAGTATTCAGGATCTCTGGCTCCATGCCATGTCCCTGAGTTTCCTTTTGTCTTCACACACAAACGACTTTTGTTTTCCTCTCTTCTCTAACAAAGTTTTTCTTATTTCACTTTATTGCCCCACCAAAGACCCTTTTGTTATTCTTCACTGTATGCAATATATAAATAAGTAAACAAAATGGAAAAATTAAATCAACACCAAAGCTCAATTTTTGCTCTTCAGTAGAATCTTCTTAACAGAATCCCACAGACTTTATGCACAAAATGTCAGTGCTTTTTTTTGAAGCTGCTATTCAACTTTACAGATAAGCTCCACAACTTTGGAGAATTTTTGAAAACTGAAAATTTTTAATATGAGTTATAAAGGCGGAATCCTTTAGCCTATAATACTTCCATAAACCAAAAATGAACTAACACAAATGAAGATTGTCAGTCTCTGTGCTCTGCAGGAGAGACATGTTCATTTACATAAGTTCATAAGAGGCTTATTTTGTGGGCTCTGAAAACTTTATTCAGTACATTAATTATGTCCCTGTTGTTCACTTTTCACTGAGCTATGCCTATCTTGATCATTTTTACTGAAGTTGTGTCATAGTTTTATAATGGCAGCTTCTTGATAATTTATTCCGAGGGGTAAATATTTTTAAGCAATGACAAACAGCTAATATAAATCACCGTTGGTGCGCCATCTGCCTCTGACATCTGATATCTGCCTCTGACAGTCGGTCGCAAAAACTATAAGATTTTACTCTGCACGTCACTGCAAGACACAGCTTTAAAAATATTGTGAGCCTCACTGGCATTTAGCTCTGATGTGAAAGCATTGCATTGCCAAACCTGAGATCCTTTGTTCTAATGCCACTAATTCGGTTAAGCACAGCCTTTTTCCATGCACACTGGCATGCCTGGTTCATAAAAAATGGCAAATTGGTAGCACAAAGAAAGTAGTGGATGGTAGGTCAAACAGTAATTTGGACCCGGATATTACATATTTAGGGTTGTGTCATGTTGGCTTATTGTTTTAGGCTCCACTGTAGAGCCTACAGTATTTCCTGCATAAAGAATCGGCTGCTCTACTGAGTCTCATTAATCACTTGCAGCTTAACTTAATTGTGTAACCATATTTGGTCACTGAGATGAATGTTTAAATGACACTTCTCTTGTCTTTTAAATTTTTTATTTGAGCATTATATCTCGTATTTAACTGCAAAGTACCATTTGATTGAATTTATCATAAAGAACTATATTTGAATCAGAGGAAGACGGCGCTGACTTGGAAAATAAATGATCCCTAATTGATGAATTGCGTTGCCTCAATTAGTCTCCTGCTGAATTTGTCTTTGTAATGTGTAGCTTTCCACATATAAATGTTCTCGCCTCTGCTATTTTCAGCCCTATTTCAGCTCCGTCTTGGAATATGAACATTTTAATATTCATGTGTTAATAGGGGGTATTACAACTCAAATTAATCATAACAGGTCAAAATCATTCAGATCAAAGTAGATCAGCCACTGAGCTGTCAGAGAACTTAAGTCTGAGTGCTTTGCATTTCTCTGGTCCTTTTATTTACCAAGATATTATTCATACTTGGCATTCTTCTATGTTTTGTGCTATAAATCAATATAAAAATGTATAGGATGCTCATGCCTAAATTATGTATGTTCATGTCTACTTCTTAAGATTGTATGCCAAGTACATTTTGTACTTTACTTTAGGGTCAGCCAGTGGTGATCTGCGTTGCAAATTTGCTACTCAACCAAAGGTCTTTGGCTCCAGTCTTAATATTTTACTTACTTTTCTTAATGGACAACATCAAAACATAATAGACATATTATGACATGACCCTACCATATAATAATCAATACCCTCTTGTTGAGAGCAAACCAATCATGTCCCTTGTTCTGCGTCATTTAGGGCAGGACTGGGAAAATAATTCAGGACGGGAATCTACCGTCAGCCGAGGTCAATCTCCACACATTCATAACAGACCACGTGTACTGTAACCATATTTTTTTCCGATAATTGTTAATACCAGCGACATATCTTTGAATTTTTAATACATAAAAAAAGGGCTCCAGAAAACATCCAAAATAGTTAAAAACAGCCAAGTTGCTTTAAAGCAGCAGTGGGTAGAATTGGAGCAAATATGATTAAAACAAGTTATTTTTATAGAACGGTCACTATATTCTGACAGTAGTGCTGCTAACTGTGCCCGTTGTTCATGAACATATAATTTTGCAGCATTTAGCTGCAATTTCTTGCAGGGCTTTTTCTCCTTTCAATACACTCCCTTGCATATTTTCTCTTTCTCTTCTTCTCTCTGCTCGGCCACACGCTCTCCACGCACTGAATGAACATTGTGTTGATGCATTCGTGCATGTGACCAATAACGTTGGCCCTGACACAACACAACAACGGCACCACTGTGCTCTGAAACCCATTATTTCCAATGTCTTGTGCAGTGCCACGACAGCTTTTACGGCGTATGTATTTAATTTAAACACAAGTCATCAGTGAGACATTTTTGTCTGACCTAATGATGATGGGATGAACAGCAACAGTTTCTTTGGAAACATGAATAAAACAAAAACCACAACATAAACACACACTTCTGCATTATTCCTTAAAACTTCACCTTTCTTTATTCCACCAGTCTTTTATGGCTTTTATCTGGAGTGAAACTGCTCACTTTGACTGAAGCCTACTCTAACAGAGTCCTAATTAATAGATCGAACAGATAATGTCTGATCCCTCCACAAAACTCTACGTTCTGATATATTACAGGAGTTGCAGGTGTCAGCATGGTTGCTGCACAGCCCATGATTCGAACTGAAGCTATGGCAAGAAGAAATCTAAAATATGCCAAACAGACTTTTGAAACAAGCTATAAAAGGTAACACTTTACTTCTTATTCCATTATTCTTTACATTGTGTTTAAAATACAAACAAAAATGTAATAGCAACTCAAGACATATGGCTGAATAGAAATAACAGATGTGAGCATGCATGTAAGAAATATTTTTTGAAATGATTTTATATCACACGTAGAACCACCGCTCAGTGCTAAGGCCTGTGAGAGCTGTCAATCATGGCCAACATACCCTTCTCTAAGCCACAATACTCTCCTAATGGAATCGTAATTTTTTAAATTGTCACGCTGACATACAGTAGGGGACATGCATTTTTAGTCATTAAATGTGCACTATATATATTCTGAAAGCATGCCTCTGCTGAGACAATTATGAACACCTACAGTACAACCTCTTTTTAGCTTGTAACGATCTTGCTACGACTGTGTCAGTCAAGTCAATGCTAATTTTTGTTTGTGGCGAGTTTAATGTTCTGAGGTGACAGATTACATTTTCTGTTTGGTTTTGCAACTTTTTCTTCAGAAAAGTGACACCTTTTTTATAGCAGTTAACTGCAATGTTCCTGATCTTGCAGCAGCATTCCAGTTCACACAACAACTGCTCATTATGCAAGTTAGAAATCTATGTTCCTAAAACATGAACACTTCTGTTATAACCACTCCCTGCTCCATGCAAATTTTGAAACACATATGATATAATGAGGTAATTAATGTGTAAATGAATACACAATAGAGATTTTTGTTTTTAGTGCGAGCTATCTTTTTTTTTTCCTTGAGTTGGTTTTCAGTGACGTGTAGATTTATTTGTTACATAGTGATATGTTGTACAGTAAATGGTATTTTGTCTGTAACTACAATTAGAGACAACAATTATATACATACAATGATATGAAATATACATATATTTCGAACTTAACATCCTGATGTACAGAACAGCTAATTGCCATCTCCCACACAGGCAGCATATAAGAATATAGGTCTACAAGAACATTATGTGCTAACACACAGGAAATGATGTGGATACATTTGTTTTATCAGCTACCACTTTAGTTATTTAATTTTAATTTTTTTGCGGATGGTTGTGAATTATAATTATCCATGCCTTGATTTAATCTTTATTCAGCAGTATGGACTATCTCTTTACAATATCATTGTTTGTTTTTAAAAAAAAAAAATCATAGCCCTTAAATCTAGGTCAGGGGAAGGGTAATGAAGAGGAAAAAAGTAGCTAACTAAAGA
The DNA here is from genome assembly GCA_916701645.2 of Sebastolobus alascanus. NCBI lineage: Eukaryota > Metazoa > Chordata > Actinopteri > Perciformes > Sebastidae > Sebastolobus > Sebastolobus alascanus. The sequence continues at coordinate 796,956 of CAKAOJ020000232.1, forward strand.
AGCCATAACAGTATCAACAACATAAAAGGTATGCAAATGTTAGTTCGCTAGCTATTGAGTATCACAAAACCTCTCAAAGCCTGGAGCTCACATTAAACTAAAGCTAGCTGATGAACTTATGCTATCGTGTTAGCTCATTTGGATGACAGGCCGGGGAGAATTAAAGGAAACAGCTTTGCTATACATTATGTGAAATACGCATATTCACTTTCTTGCCGTGAGTTAGAGAAGATCAATACTACTCTCATGCCTGTACGCTATACTCTATGGCGCTAGAGCCAGGAGGATATTAGCTTAGCTTAGCTTAGCTTAGCAGGAGGAAAACGGCTAGCCTGGCTCTCTCCAAAATTCAAACCTCTTCCTCTCTGCATCTCCAATGCTTAGTAACGAACACATTGTTTCTTATTTGTTTATCGATATTCTCACCTAACTCTCGGCCAGAAAACAAATGAATGTATCTCTTCTAAGCATTCGGAGAGGAATGCATTTTTATCCCTTTGACTAAAGCATTATTTCTAGCCTATTGGATATGGAAACCCCCTAAATTTGTGCATCCCCTAAACACAAAATCCAATATGTATGCAAGTTGTAAACAAGTTAACATACACATTTCTGACATTGCCCTTTATTGGACAATGCACAAATACCACCATGTAGCTTCCACTCGGGTCAGTGGTTATGCAGGCCAGTTAAAGTCAAAGTTTGCAGCATTTCTCTGCACCCTGATGAATGCCATGCGTTGAATTCAGTGTTTCTATCAAATCACTGTTCTCAGTGCAGCAAATGTGAGAGAATTTTCCCTTTCCCAGCGGTGAACACTGCAAGCATTGGGTCCTTTTTCTCATTTCTCAAAGTAATGCAACATTCCCCAGAAACAAAAGTGGAGGGATTGAAAAAGAACATCCACAAATGATCTGTCCGCAGGCATAACGTATTAGTCCATATGATGTTAAAAAATTGATGGATTTCAAATGAATTTATCTGAGAAACGGAAATGGCAGGACTCAGCATGCTGTAAATATTGCACAAAGGATTATTGTTGGGTATTTATTTCTGTCAAAGGAGAGCTGCATTACACAGCATGCACCTGCCCAGCATACACACGCAGAATGAATATGAGCTGGTTCTTTTACAAATTAAAATAAAAATGTATGAATGAAAGTTTCCATGTTCAGTGGTGCCGCTGTAGCTTACCTAGTAGAGCGGGCGCCCCATGTACCAAGACTGAGTCCTTACCGCAGCGGCCCAGGGTTTGAATCTGACCAGTGGCCCTTTGCTGCATTTCAACCCCTCTCTCTCTCACTTTCATAACCATCTCTCTCTCACTATCAATAAAAGCATTAAAAAGACCAAAAAATAATCTTTAAAAATGAAAGAAAGTTTCCATGTTCAGATATAGAGCCAATGCGAACTGAGAATATCCACCAAGTTCTGCCATTTTTTCTGGTTACAATACACATGTTGAAGTAAAGTTTATAATGATACTGGGAATTTGCGGAGCCATGTATCTCATTTTTTTGGTATCTGTTTGAACACAAATCAACCCATAAAGCCTCAAAGCTCAAATTGTACAATGACTCTTCTATTTATTTATTGGTACCCTTGAATAGACATTATTCCAGCCTTTTAGCAGGCAGTGGCTTGTTCTAATTAAATGTACTCATTTCTTGAAAGTTGACTTGATTATGCAATTGTTAATAACAATGCCCAATTAAGGTGTGAACAATCAGAAAATAACTGATGGTGCTTTTGTGTCTATGTTGGATTGTGAGATGTACTGCATTTTCTTTTCAGAATAGACTTATCAAGACTGCTACTCTGTTTACAGCTTTTATACACTATTCATACATTTTCATAACACACTATTCATAAAACTCACATGCATGCCTTCAGTTGGAGATCAGGGTCCTGCATGGTTGGAATAACAAACATATTATACCTAAAACAGGGGCATTTATGGAAGTGTCATGCACAGAAAAAAGGTAATTCAGAGGGCACATAGAATAGCAGAAAATGTGTAAAATGGTCCATTTTGTTATATTTTTAGTTGATACAAACACATTCCTGAATTAAAATGCTCCTACTTCTCAACAGGAATTAGATCCTTTTCAAGTGGATATGTTCATATTTAACTGCAGATTGTTGTGAAGGAGTTACAGGTAAAATCCAAAGTGATAATCATTCCTTTTCAACTCGTGGCCATTAGGTCACAGTGATGCCTCTTGACTGTTTGAACTGCATTCTTTTCCAAGTGGCAGATCACAGAGGGTTGACAGTTTGTTGCTCAGTGGATTTGTGTTTAACTTCAACTAAATAATTACAGGATCCTCTGTGTGGTGAGAAAGTTTTACCTCCCTCTGGCTGACGAAACGTCTTTCATCTTTCAAAGTTACACAAGTTTGTATTTCCGAGATACTTTCATCCTTACTTAAAGCACCAAAATACACAATAAGAAAGGCGTTCTCATCGAATCAACCAAACAATATACTTTGTAGGCCATTAAAACGTTTCAGGCTGTGCTTATGTTCTGTTGCTCTTACAACGGCCTCTTTGGACTCACAGTGCAGTAAATAAATACTATTGCATGGTACAAACATGTTAGTAGTTGTTTTTCAAGGGGCCACTCTCTCATATCAAAGGACCCCCTGTGGGATCTTGACCCCAAGGGTAGGAAAGCTTGAGCTAGGGGTTTAGATGAGAAATAAAATGGCACAGCAGATTTCCAAAGGCAAACTAAGCAGTTCTCGTAGATATGAGTGCAACCTCTGTCCTCTGAAAGCGAAAGAGGGAGCGCAACGCAGCTGAGATTCGAAGATGCTACAATTGCCCACAGCAAGTAGCTGCATCAACTCTCCCTTCAAAACTTGAAAGGCCTGCTGGTCCTCTCTCATCTCTCCCGTCATCACTGTAGTCCACGCTGGCAGGGGGTCCCCTCTCTATCCATGTCATTAGCTCAGCCCTCAGCATGATGTTTCCCTACTCTCGTCTTTCCTTTCTCTCTGACCAGCAGTAAGGAGAGGAGGAGGGTTGAAAGATATTGGCCACTCCATATCTTTTATTTTTGTTAAACTTTGAAAGGTCATTACACAGTCAAAGCTACGTTAAACTACAATAAGGGGCCTTTAATTGAGACTAATAACTTTTATTGCGCTTCAGTAAGCCTAATTGAAACTGTTAATTTTCAGCCATATTCTCAGTTGTATCGGCAACATTGTCATTTGGAATTTTCTTCCTGTAAGAAGTGACTGGTCGCTCTATGGCACCACTGAATTATATATTTTATTTTAAGAGTTGATAATATTAAGAAATATAATTCAAAAGTACTGATACAATATAACATTGAATGTTGCTCATTTTCTACAGTCAATGTTTATCTGAAATGACTGTGAGATTGTATATTAGCGTACTGCAGAACATCTGTGCACTTAAAAAGAATGTGGTAGGAATTGTGCTTTAACATGTAATAACAAAGTATTGCTTCCTTTTACAATCTTGCAATTCAGTTTTATTTATTTTTTGTTTAATTACTTGACCTTTAGATATTTTTTTTAGAAATTATCAGTTAACCTGATGATTCAGTGAAAACCCATTACTTGGTGAATCTACTTATTCCCCAGAAAACTAGATTTTAATACATTCAAACAGTAAGCATTATACTGTACAACTCACATTTCGGCAAATAAGTTTTCAATATCATTCCTTAAATTTGTCTGATTTTCCCATCAACCTTTTAGGCAGCCATTGGTCTCCACTTAGAGTATAAATGTCAACTAGTAGAGAGTTGAGACCAGACATACTGATGACAATTCATTACAGTGAACAGCATGCTTGTTTTATTGTGATCAAATTCTTATTATGTGACTAAGCTGCACACACATACAATGTGACAATATGATATTCACTTGGATGGGTTACATATATCAAGTTTCAAACATCTTTCAAAGTTCACTTTCACTGTGCACTGAATTGAAACCAGTGACTGCCAAAAGGACTTTATATTTTTAAAAACAAACTGTATGATGCAGTAATGTAAACTACACATAATTGGGAGCCAAATAGTTATAAATCTGTACTCTTTAGTACTGACAAATAAGTTGTCTAAATTAAGATCAGACTGATTAACCTACTGTACTATATGTATATTATGTTGGTATTAGGTTACAGATTGAAGCGTATGCAAGCAGCCTGGTTTTGCTAGAAATGAAGTTCATACCTCTAATTTTACCACTAATCTCTTAGTTCTAAATGGATGATTTAAATAAAGAAAAAATAAATTACAATTGATGAAAATTATTTCCGAACATTAATGACCTATACTAAAAATTCCACGTTTAATTAAAACTGCACTCAAAATAGAGTGCACTCTACATTCAGCATAAGTGTAATGACTAAACTCTTAAACCAATTCTGATAAATTGGAAATTATAGTAGAAAGGGACTGGAGATAAACTTTAATATTAAAGTAAAGTTTGATTGTGCTGGATGTCAACAAAAATGTCATACAAATCAGGAAAAACACTAGTCTTTCAGCTACAGAGCTCACCAGTGCCAGCATTTTTGCTCACTGTGACTTCTTTACATTTGAGGCAGTGGCGTAAATATTGACGATGCAACTGGTGTGGCACATGTAGGATGGCATTTTTTTTTTTGCCGCTTTTAACTGGATGATGCAGTTTACCAGTACGCACAGTGCGTCATGGAACACTACAGTAGGAGGAACTTTTAACGTGTGAGTCCAGGTTTTTTTTGTTATGGAGTGGGATCAGGGATTTAAATCTATAGCTATGTAGTTGTTACCTAAATGTTATTTTGGAAAATCCAAACTTACTGTTATCTCTGTCTGTGATAACAGTTAGCCGCTGTGCCATTGATAATGAATGATAAAATCTATAAACTGATCGTATTTTCAGGTGCCATCATCCATTCATTCGTATGCTTATTGAAATACTGTGTAAGCTACCTTTGAATTAATTTGTTAGTGTACTGTAGGCTGGCTAAAGCTATTTGATAGTTGGAGAGATCAGGCTGTGGTGCTTTGAATCCAGGGCAGGCTGTTCGATTAGCGTTGATAAATTTGATGCTTCGGCTGCTGTCCTTGGTGCTGATCAAAGACTGGTATGCTGGATGGTTCGTGAGCCTCTCGATGGTGATATAGCTTTCTCTGCTTTGCAATTGTCTGAGTTGAGTGGCTGTGTGTGTCCGTGCGTAAGCACGAGGGTGCGCTCATGTTTGGGGCAAGGGAGGGCCCAAGAAAAAAATATTTCCACCATGGCCGATCACAAAGATGTTATGCTGCAGATTTTAGGTTGCTGTATCACAATCGTTACCGTACCCGATTTTTAACCCACTGACATTATTATAGTATAGACAGTATAGTAAATCCAAAATGTCATTGATTTTAGATTTAGGGTCGATAGCTGTAATGGTGGCAAACATTTAGACATTTCCTCCAGTCAGCTTTGCATTCCCCAATGTGACGTCTTTATGCTTACATGTCTGCCTTTTTGCAGATCTTAACATTTCCTTACTTCTCTCAATGCTTTTGGAAGACAATCATGGAGAAAGTCAAAGGGGTAAGAACAGTTATATAATGTGGCATCGCACCAGGATTTGTCTCAGCTGACTGAGGACAAGACTCGCTGTTCCTTCTTTCAACATTAGCATAATCTCCTGAGATCCGTCTGACCCAATGCAGTGCCCTCTCATCTATAGAACAGTTCTGAGAAATGACTGTGTGCTTTGACGGTTCAGATTATTGAGCATGTCAATTGGTATTTTTTTCGCTCTAATGTATGGGAGATGGTGCCTAAAATAAATTTGTTTCATACCTTACAATAAAGACATTCACGCCAAGCCCATTGATCTACCCTCCGACTCCCCTCTCTCTCCCCCTCTCTGTAATTGTGAAACAAAAATGTCAAAATTTTGAAAATATTTGACCTCATTTACATAAGGTGTACCTTGATGCTAGACACAGACTGTCTTCCCAGCATTTAAATTTCTTAAGTGTACTGGGTGGCACCAGACCTCTGCAAGCTGCTTTGTCTTTCCCACCATATGGCATCTTGACAATGTTTTCCTCACTAATTAGTCTTTAACACATATGCCAAGTCCAAATGACTGTAATGTCAGGGCTGCACTGAGGATCCTTGTTGCATCAGAAATGAGTTGCACTATACAGCATTAACAAAGGACGACATTTAGCTTTAGTTGCAGCTACTGCACAAATATTGACTGATTTTACATTTACATTTGAATACACATACTATAGGCATTAACTCTAATTGAATCCCAGGAATCAGTGAAAGCTGTTTGTGGTGGATGTAAGCCAGCACCTTCAAAAATCTGTGCTGCAAGTGCCAAAGATCCTTTAAGAAAGATGGCTGGCAGACAGCATAACTCAGTCTCTCTGCAGAGATATACACAGTGCATACTTGAGTTAATATATCATATATTCCAAGAACACACACAATGTACTTAAACAACAAGTACTTCAAACTAAATGACAACATATGCTGTTTCTGATTTGATGTCGGCTGGGCTCAAGAGGTAGAGCAGGCCTTTTAGTATTGGTGTTTTTTTATCCCCGTCTCCTCCTGGCTGTCCACATGTCGAACTACCTTAATGTGAGACACCAAATTGCTCCCAATGGCCACGCCAGCGCCTTTCATGGCAGCATGTGTATAAATGGGTGAATGAGAGGAAAAATTGTAAAGTGCTTTGTCCGCTAGGGTAGAAGAGTGCAGTCCATTGTCCATTTACCATTTACTGGCAAAAAGGTACCATCTGGTATTACGCCCTCCAAATGCGCTTCAAATTGCAGTTGTAAAAATTAGTCATTTGCTCATCTGCCACTTAAGGTTTGTTTACATTTATGCACTAAACTGCTTGGTTAAGGTCATGATTTAAAGAAACCCTCATCGACTGTTAGTAGGAAATGGAATATAGTCTCCCCTTTTGTTTGTAATACTTTTTTTTCAGGTAATACTGCATATTTTAACTTTTAGAATATTTTGACTTTGAAGTAACTTTAACACAAACATCAAACAATACATTAGTCCAATACAAAAGCACCATACAACACTTATGACCAGTGTCGCTGCATCCAATTCGACTGTTATCAGGCCATTAAATAGGCGTTATCAGTCGCTATAAGCACCATAGATGTGGATCATTAGGGGCCTACAAAGCCTGTTAAGTTGTAAAAGTGAAAATGAAACTTAAAAGCAACACGTTCTAAAATGTAAAACTGAATGAAACGTCACGTTTTGAACACAAACAAAAAGCATTCTTTAGTTTTAGGCAACAAAACTACAACTTCTTTAGGTTTAGGCAATAAAACTACAACTTCTTTAGGTTTAGGAAAAAACACTAACATAAAACAAAACACTTAGTCCGCTTCTGCTCCTGTCATAATTACTATCATCACTAGATGTTGCTGTTGTGTTCTTTTTCTACCTTCTTTCTGTGATCTACCATGTGAATAGATGATAAAACCCACTAGTGGGTGTAGTAGGTCCCTATTAACCCACATCTATGGGGCTTATAGCGACTGATAATGCCTATTTAATGGCCTGCAACAGTCTAGTCAGCTGGACGTTCTCAGGCAAAAGTGTAAACCTCATGAAGATGATAATATTGTACGAACCACCTAGTTGTTGCTGTCATGATAACAGTTGTGAATTTTTACTACATTTGTGTGATGCAGTGTTTAAACAGCTGAACTGTTCTCTTGGATAATGCATGGTGGTCTCTGTATTTCATCTCAGTTTGTGGTAGCAGGAACAGCTGTGCAATAGACACACTGACATATCTTCCTTCTTTAAAAAAGAAAAAAAGGACGGTTGTGGTCTATCATTGACCAGTGTGCTAATGTGAGTTAAAAGCAATGGAACCGACGGACAAAGTCATCTTCCTCAAAAGATATTCACAGAGCAGTGCTTTGATTGCTGCTCATTTTGAGTCCCATTTTCACTGCACCACATCGTGCAACTTTGTCTTATTGTTCTCCGTGTTGCACATTCCAGTACTTGAAAATTGTCTGAGCACTCACATACTCGGCAACAAATTGCTGAAATGGAGATCTCTTTCCTGTCAAAAGCAGTCTTTTACACCAAATCCTTTAGAATAAAATTAACATAATGGTCATGTTAGGGAAGCGCACAGGCTTACCAGACTCATGTCACAGTCACACAATATCATGTGTCAACTGATTGGTTGTTAAGGGTGTCTTGGTGTAGTTTTCTCAGCCTAAGATAAGTGGAGAGAGTTGCATGCTGACTGACCTGAATGATGCAGCTTTCAGTTCAGATATCTCACTCTTGGCACTAGCAAGAGATAGTAACTAACTGTTAACCCAAGCAAATATCAGCTGAATCCAACTTATCGGTTTGGTTTTCAGACCATCTGCTAACAAATGAGTATTTGGATATACTGCTAGCCTTGTCATATATATACACAGGAGTTTACAAAGTAATGAAGTAAATAAATAAATTGATAAAAATTAAAAATAATTGTTCTATTTTTGACAGCATATTAGATATATATATATACAGTATTTAGCTGCAAAAATACATGTGAAATATGCTCATTAGATCACCAGTGAACGACTGATTTAATGTGGTTTAACAGTACACTTTTCACTAGAACAGACAGATTATTCAAAGACACGAAGCTTTAAAACACAAACATCTCTACACTGTGCAGTGCTGATATGGAGCAAAACTATCAGGTGAAAAAAGGTATTTCATTAACATGTCTCGTGGCTATTGGTTAGATAACACAACACATTAACCTGATCTTAGCTAAACTCTAACTGTAACCCCTAAACTGATCCATATATTCAGATCCGGATATTAATATCTGTAAAACATTTTAGTTACTTCTTACAGTTTACTGTAGCTATACGTACTTTGTTTGTATACTGTAAGGTATACAGACAAAACTCTGTAAAATGTGACCACATTTTTAATCAGTTTGTTTCATAAAGCAAAATATGAAATAATTAAATTCTGACTGAACAATGCCACTGTTTGAAAAGTATATTATGTGTCTTAAATAAATCTGTGTGTTTGTGTGTGTGAGAGAGTTTTTAGAGAAAGAAATGCTGTGTGGACAGTCTGCTTAATTCTCTTGCACTTGCCTCTATCATTCCATACTGTGTCTGCTTTGTACTTCACAAAGCTAAACACTCAATTAAAATTGTAATCCATACATAAAGAACCTGTGAAGCATTTAATGCATGTGGTAACTAATATAACATTCAGTGGCTGTGATTAGATGCTGCTACTGCAGTTTTACAATTACAGTATGTTTTAAGTTAATTAGTGTTTTAAGGAGGGTTAATTAATTATTTGAACCCTGGGCTATTTTTACCTGTTAGTCACTCCCTTATTTTTAGACTTTATTTCTTGACATATGACAAAGTCTCTTCATGATATGTGAAACCCTGGCTGCTAAGAAACATGACATCATATGGTACCTATGAACGTGCAAGGACATATTTATAAGCAATAACAAAAAAAAGTTATCACTCCCTTCAGTGTACCCAACCAACACCAGTGTCCAGGTCAGTCTCAGTATTGGTAGGACACAATTCTATCTCATCCACACAAACCCCTCTAGCTGCAACTCACCTGCATGTAAAATGTTTTAAAACAAGTATCTATCTATCTATTTTGGCTGAACTGTTGAGGTCTTGACCTCTGGGTATAGCGGGATGGAAGAGTGTTTTGTCTCACCAAAAAAAAAAAAAAAAAAAGATGATTATAATGAGCATTTATGGTGTATAAATATTTTAGAGAGATGCTATGGTTTATTTGAGAGTAACCTATGGAGAAGATTGAATCTGATTGAATTGATTTGGAATTAATAATAGGTCAGAGTGAAGAGAGCCAGGGTGATGTGTCCTTCCTGGATGAACCTTTGCTATAAAGCTTGATTACTGTTAGCAACTGAGCAGATACATTAGAAAAGGCGCATGGTGTACATGTGTCTATGCAACGTATCTCTCTGGAACAACAGACCTGCTAGATTAATCTTTGTTTCTGACAACAGCGCAGTCTCATCTGTGTTTTTACTTTTCACTCTTGATATCAGGTAGCTCTGAGAAAAACTGAGAAAGGAAAGGAACCTATTAAAGGGTACAAAGTTTTTTTTTTTTTTATATTTTTCAAACTGGACCCTATTTTCCCATGTTTTTGTGTCTAAGTGACTAATGGGGACAACACTTTTTGAAATTGGTCCCGTATTGAGGGATAACGCTGTCACCGGCAGCAGCAGCTAAACAAGCTGCGAGGGCAAGTGAGCAGCGTCAATGTAACGTTATGTCCACTAAAAGCTTGTTTTTGTCACTGGCAGGCTAAGATTGTTATTATAAGAGTATGACAACATTATAGAAAGGACAGAGAAATAAAACGTTTTACTCTACCTTTGGCTTGATCTGGTCTGTTTGTTATTGTGTCCAAGTACCACTCAAGGACAAGTCTTGTTGTGTCGTTGTGAAATCTGACTATCCGTATACTCTGACTCAAATAACTACGGGCAGCCATCAAATTCAAAGATCTCATCCACATTGTCGAAATCATCTAAATATTCAGCCATGCCATTGAAAACCTTTTAGATAACACAAAGCTACGTATACTCCAACACAACAAACTCTGCCCGACTGGCACTCGTTTTTCCACCATGGATGTATTCATTATTCCACCGTTGTCTTCCGGCAACATGTCACCTTGCCAGATTTCACAGCGAGACTTCTCCTTGAGCCAGACTCTTTCCATAATGTAAGACACTTATAATAACAATCAGAGCCTGTCATGGCAAAAACAAACACTTTTAGTGGACGTTAATGACTGTGCCAGCTTACCCCAATAGCACCATATTGCAGCCTGTAGGCAGCACCGTCTACAGCGTACTCCCTCAATACTGGACCATTTTCAGAAATTGTTGTCGCTATTGGTGAGTTAGGCACAAAAAAAACATGGGAAAATAGGGTCCAGGTTGAAAAATACAGAAGTTATCCTTTAATCAATGCTGATAATTTAGTCAAGACCTATTTCCTTTGTGTTTGATCAAACTCACTATCACCTAGAACAGAAGAGGAGGTAACAAAGTGTACAATTCCACCAATGGACCAATCAGCTGCTGTTGTTTTTTACCATAACATGCAGACAGTGATGCCCGGAAGGGACTTACAGGCTTAAAGAACAGAGAACAGTCAGAGGAAAAAAAAAAAACATAGAAGAAACACATCCACGTCTGCCATCAGTTCAGCTTTACACATGCCCTATCTGTAACAACACTCATGGTTCCCAGACTGTACTGCGAGTAGTCAAAATCTCCCTTTGAAGAGAGGCAGGTGGAAGGGTTAGAAAGGGAGTGAGAGACAGACATGGCAGTCATGCCGCAAAGACCAGGAGAGTCCAAGGAGGAAGTTGTGTATTGACCATACAAGTGAAGTGAAAGAGTTGCACTGTAAGGGACCACTAAGAGAAATACATTCTAAAAAACAAAACATAGCTACATTATATTTTAAAAGCCAGTATTGGTTACATGCCAGTAAAGTCAGAAAAAAATACTTTGCAAATTGAGGCTTGTCAGACACGTTTAGAGATTCTGACCATAAGTCATGTCTCCTCTCTAGACTATGAATCAATGTAAACATCCTTGTATAAAGCACAGGGTATGCATCTATACATAAGACTAATATTTAATAATATTTGTCTTAAAACTGCCAAAGTCTTGAAATATATTCTGAAGCCTAATAGTGTGACCTTTATCACAAGAATGTGTAGCTGCTAATATGTACCGTCGCCAACAGTGGAATTTATTAACCTTTCTATAGATTATTTAAAAAATGTTTATGCCAATCAAAACCTCGACAAACTCTATTACAAAAACAATGGAAGAAATGTTCAGAATGACCAAATAACAAGGACCTCTTCCACAACAGCGTGACCCACAGCTGATAAAAAATATGTAATATCAACAATAAGGACCAACTAAGTGGCATATCAGCACACAGTTAAAGCTGAAATAGGTAGGATTGGAGTAAATATGATAAAAAAAAAAGTTATTTTCATAAAACGTTCACTATATCCTCACAGTAGTGCATGAGACAGGTAATCTGAAAAAAATCATGCGCCTCTGTGTCCCCCGGTGCTCCTAATTGTATCTGCAAGATTTCACAGACTGGAGGAAAACAACCAATAAGAGCCGAGCTGGAGACTGCCGTCTCTGAGCGGCTGTCAATCACTCGCAAACTCCGGTCAAACGGTCACGGGCTCGATTTTCTAAAGCCTGAAAACAGAGCCACGAGGAGGTGCAGAAGTCTAGTTATCTCTCAGAACACTTGAATTACAATATGCTGAACGGTTATTATGGAATTTTGCCCAATGATGCCAAAAATATTCTGCCTACTTCACGTTTAAGCACCAAGGTACACAATACCACCCCTTGTTTATATGAGCTCCCAGGTTCATGAGTCAAATTAGCCCATCATAACAAAAAGGATTATTTCTTTTCCATTACAACTTGGATTTTATTTTCAATCTGGGAACAAGTCATCATCACTACCATGAACTCTGATGAGGCGAGAGGAATGAGAGGATCAGACATATTGTAAACAAGCCAAGAGTTTAGCCAGATAATTTTCTAATGCTAGTACTATAAGTTGAAGTTAAACCACAAAGTCGAACTGTGAACTCTGGTTGATAATAAAGTTTTCAATCCGGTAGGTCACCATGTTTAAAAAAACAAAACAAAAAAAACAGAGTGGCAGTGTTTCAACATGGAGCACAATACTGTACATATGGATGAGCCCTCACATACACTTGAGTGTAACCTTTAGGATATGGCCATCCTGAATCTGTAATTTGTCCCCTAACACTTCTGGCAAGGTTGCATCCATGTGGTCAGGTGTGCAGGGGCTTGACCGGTCGATGTTGAGCTTCCTTGCACACTAAGGAGTCTGGCACTCAGGTCAGTGGTAATGGCTGCAGCCAGATGGTACCTATCCACTGGGGACGGAGGACACAGACATGCTGGTCACAGTTTAACTTTGGAGGTTGCATATTCTAGCATTATTTAATGCTTGATTACATGCATCATTTATCACAATTATGTCTTGATAAAAGTTTGATGCAAAACACAACAGAGGCATGCTGAATATTCAAACTTTGCCCTCTCCTGTCTAATCAAGCCCAACGAGCGGAGCGAGAAAGAGGAGAAAGACAGAAAGAGAGACTTTAACAGCAGCGAGTAATACTTTGATAAAATGATAACAGTTTGCTTTTCAAAGTAGAGCAAGATACAAGTACACACTGAGAATGAAACAAGTTAAAAGGTTAAGAGAAAAAAAAAGGATTTAAAAAAGATGAATATCTTAATGAAGTTCAGGGATGATGCATATCCTACAAATACATTTGTATTGTTTATTTACTGCTGCTGAAGTAGGACAACATTGTTCTACATTAAAAATAAGCTAAATGCTATTTCGGCCTAAACAGTATTATGCCAAACAAGACTGTAATAAAATTGCCTTCCCCTTAAGCAACGTTTGTATTCATCTCCAAATCTCATGTTTGAATTTACAGTAAAACTTGTTATGGGGAAGTGTTTTATTATTTTTGTGGCCTTTTGCCTTTATTGGACAGTTTTGACAGAGTGACAGGAAACATGAGGACAGAGACGGAGGGAGGAGATGACATGTGACAAAGGTCTCCAGTTGCACTCAAACAGGAAGCGCTGGGATTTTAATGGTATGCATTTGACGTTGTTGGTTCACCAGGAATCCCAGGAATAGCTTTCAGACTGACAGTGAATTAAAGATCCTGACACAAAAGTGACAACTTAGGAGAAGTAATACATAAAAGGTTGACACTGAAGGGTCAGGTTTTCTAAGCCTTCTGCGCCTCATTTCAACACGAGCTATGCATGTTATTTATCAAACAGACACGCCAGCCCTGTGTGTTGCTCCATGTGTATCCTCAGTAAAGTGTCCTTCTGATTTATGTGGAAAATTGTCTTGGTTGTGAAAGAGCAGGTACAAATTAGCACTGTTGTATCAAAAGCTGGTTGAAATTGTTTTAGGATTTTAGTCAGCTGAATTGATGCCAACTACTTTCTCTGCAGTGCCTGTTCTGTAATAAGCATCTGCTGGATTCGTTGCTCTCTCTAGGTTCAGCAGCAGTCCACCACCAGTTTCAGTGGTTTGTATTTAAATGTGGCCATGCCACCTCATCCTTACTAGGGATGGGCGATACCAGACTTTTTAAAATTTGGATATGATACCAATACTTTGTGTTCCAATTTTACCAGTACCGACACTGATCAATTCTTAAATTGGTATGTGATTTTTACAAGGGTAATTTTTTGAAAAAAAAAACAACAAAAAAAACAAACAGATAATTACACTTAAAGACAAATCACATGACACATACCTGTAACTGTTTACATTCAGTTTATTCATTTGCAATTACTGTCTACCACAAATTTATATTACTTTATTTTACATTTCATTTCTGTTTATATTTTAGCCCTATATTTTTATACACTATTTTATGTCTTAGATTCTCATTTTGCTTTCATTTGTGTGAGTTTCCTTTTCTTTATAGCCTACATATTTAATGATTATTGTTGGAGGGACTCTTAGATCCAATATTTTAATTGCAAACGACTGCTTCACTGTAATTATTGTGCACATGATTATAAAGAACTTGAAACTCACGTAAAAAACAAATTTAAAACGAGATTGTGATGATGAAGTTTAGGAATTTAGGGTAGACAGTAGAGGTCGACCGATTTGGTTTTTTTATGGCCGATGCCGATGCCGATTTTTTACAGAATCAGGACAGCCGATGGCCGATATATGATGCCGATTTTTTACAAAATCAGGACAGCCGATGGCCGATATATGATGCCGATTTTTTTTTTTTGCAGATATGTTTGGCTGGTTTTCTTTTTTTCCTCCATCTGATAAAATATAACAGCTTAATAATAACAAATAATACACAAAATGTCTTAACTGACGTAAACATTTATTGAACAACACTTATGGTCTGTCTCTCCAATCTGCACTTTGTGTCTGCACTGCAGTGCATATTTTATTTTGTGCATGATGGTTAATAGTAGTAATAGTACAGGGCTCAAAACCTTTTAAGCACCTTTCCAAAACTGTCCTAAAGCATGTTTTTTATTTATGTTTGTTGACAGAAACTGTTACAAACTATATGGCCATAATCTAATTGATCAAAAAATAATAATAACTTTCTTCACTCTAGGGATGTCAATAATAAACCGTTTAACCGTTAACCGACGTTAAGAACTTTAACCGATTAACGCTATCGGTTTAAAAGTGTTAAAATATATATTAATAATGAATTAAAAAGCTTAGAAAAACTCAGAGGAGCGGCTCGTCTTTTTAAGCAGAAAAGCAGGTCCACCTTAACAGTCCACCTTAAGAGTCCACCTTAAGAGGCGGAGCCGGAGATACAGGAAGTTGTCTCCCGTCTCTTGCTTGCTTTAGCAGAGCGAGTTGTAGCCTCGTAGCATTTATCCACCGACAAATAAACTGCACACACACTGTCTGCTACACTTACGTTCACACCACCGATCCCCCCCCCCCCCCCCCTCCCCGCTGCCACACACATACAGTCTGTCTACACTCGCAAAAGTTACGCTGCAATGACAGAGCCGCGACGAGCACGAAGCTAGCAGCAGATGCTAATGTAGCACAGAAACACTCGCTATCGTTAATCTGGGCAGACAGTATCATTACGCCGGGCAGATACAGCGGACAATCTGCTAAACTAAACTAAAGTAGACAGACAGACACGGCAAAAAACAAACTAATAACAGTACTACCTGTACCGGGATATGCTTTGCCTCTCTCAAAACTCTCCTGCAACGTCTTTTCTCGGACAGAGTAGACTTGGATGTATGGGCATCTTCTTGTTTTTTTCCACCTCCTTGTAACTTGCAGGGTGTGTTGTTTTTAAATGTTTAAAGAGATTACTCTTGTTGCTGTTGTGTGCCACTTTCTTGTCACGAATAGTACATCTTGCTGTAATTTTATGTACAGGTGAAAAGTAGCCCCACACAATGCTATGTTTCCTTTCTTCCATTCTCCGACGCTCTCAGTAGACCTCCTGCAGTTGACTCACTCTTATGTTTGATTTGGAAGTGCACGACTGTGCACTGGTGCGCGTTAGGTTCTGATTTCACATAGGTTTCCACAGTCATGTGACACTGACACGGGCCAGCTCAGGGCTGTTTTAGCACAAACATTATATTGAAAACGTTTGAAAGTGATGCAGCCACCCACGTTTTGTTTATATGATTTTACTATTGATATTTTTTTAAAAGGAATCGATACCAAATGAGTAGCTTGTGAGCATCGAAGTATCGATACCACAGTATCAATCCGCCCATCCCTAATTTTTACCCTCAGGAATTTGTTTCATGACTCCTAAAATATATTTTATGAAAAATGTTTCTTCCTGTTCTACTTTTCATAGTTGCTCCAAACTGTCTAAGTGTGCTGGTGCCTCATTAATCAGTCACTCAATATTCCGAATCACAATATTAAGTTTTCACTTTATTTCCTGAGCTTGTTTATGACTCCAAGTTGCAGAAATTCTGGCGCTTAACTGCATTTTTTAAAACTCTCCTTTGCAAAGTGTGATTAGTAAGCAGTGCCAGTCACTGACAGTTAAATTAGCCTAGCAATAGCCTAGGATGTTAATTTTTTTTGCACATTCTAACGCAAACAGCATTAAACATGCAGTGCAAGCTGTACGGCACCTTTCATGTGCCGTTATGGCCATGAGTTTCTGAGAGTGAAGCCTACTTAATTACAGCAGTGATTTAGCCTATAGGCTACTACACCTTGACCTTCCACCTCTTGAACTGAACTGCAAACAATAAATCCTCCAAAGGTGAGCGCCCTTCCTGAAAGGCAAATGAAAATCATGATGATACACTTTAAATACCTGCAAACTGAACTCTCTTTCCCCTTGCTTCTCTTTTAATATATAGTGCAGGATATTAGATATTAAACCCAATGGATGTCAAACTGTAAGAATACCAGACTCGGCTTTGCAAGCACCAGGGGACTGATCTGTTTGAGGATGCATCCACATTTTTGATTGGATTATGTAAAATAAAAATTGAATTCTAAATCCATTTGACTGAGACTCTGTGAAGGCTGTCCAGGGACGGAGACATCATTATGAATATTAATTGTTAATAATTATCCTTCTCCTCAGGGTAACTCATATTTCAGGACAGTGGAAGTTGATTTAGAGAGAAAAAAGAGAATGATGGAGATGGAGAGAAAGACAGAGAGCGCAGAACATAAGCAAGAGGGGAGAAGTGCTTCAGTATCTTTACTGACACCCGCAGATTTTCTTTAACTTGTCATGAAAACTCTCTGTTGTATACATTGCTTGGAGACTTGAGGCATTAACATGAAATCCAGATTAGCGTCAGACCATCTGCTTTTGAATATTTGTACTCAGAGGATTTCATTTAATACCAACACAGTATGGAGAAGTGTCATGAATTTTTCTGAACATTTTCTAAGCACGGCTGTCTATATTTAAAACTCTAAGGACACTTTACTTATAAAAAATAAAATTTAAAATTTCCTTTTTTTTTGCAGTTGATTCAATCAACCTTTGTCAAGTTGAGACTATTGTCTGAATGTGTGTGCACATCTGTGTGTGGTGCAGCTTCTTACAATAACACAGACTTTCCACAAAGTTATTTTTGTATTTAATTTAGGTTTTAAATTCACAAACAGTAAAGACAAGTCCATCTGTAGCCAGAACATAAAAAAATCCTCATCCTATGTCTGTAAATTTCAGACCATTGCCCTTAACGTGTCAAATATTTAAAGCACATGCGTAGATTGATAATTGTATCTTCGATTGGCAAATATAAGTACTTTATTATTATAATAAAATGACTAAGATTTAAAATTATGCCAAATCTAATGTGATATAAAATGAAACAAAACTAAAATGGTCATCATAACTGTAGTTGTATGCGCAACAACTCAGAATAGTTTGGTTTGCCTCAGTTTGAATTTCCATGCAATCACTTTCAAGAAAGAGTCACGATGTTGCAATAGTGAGGAAACTTCAACAATCAACCTCATTTCCTGTCAAACATCGCTGTAAAAGGCTCAATAATGCCGAGCAGACGGGCCTAACAAGACCACAGTCTTCTACAAGTCAAATGATCTCCCTTGACTGTTTCCAGGAAATTGTTTCCTGCATCATCTTCAATCACCAGTGTGCAGAGCAGATGAACATTATGGAGGAATGAACAGACAGGCATTTATCTACACTGAATAACAGCTCTCGAGAAGTCAATCAGAACAGCACTTCAGCCTTATTGGTCAGTTTCCGGGAATATGTCAAGATTGCCTGAATCAATCGACAACTTTTGGAAATTCTTTTAGCATTACTATTGCCTGCCATGGATCTATGTGTATGTCTTTTCTACATTGCCGGTATCCTTCCTGTCATAAAAAATGAACAAACTGATATCGAAATATATAAAACACGTTTACCCAAGTTTATCAAAATGTAGCACTTTTTTCCGTTTCCCTTTTCTTTGCCCTTCGTGATATTTAAACACAGTGGCACCGTCAGGATTCTATTTAATTGCACGCAGAAGAACAGCCCACCCGCTTGCCTTTTAATGACTATAGTTCCCCCGTGGCCTTGTAGTCTACTCAGCGAGTGAGAGAGAAAGAGAGAGAGAGAGAGATTGATTCATGTTTTTTACACTAACATTACTGATACAACACCATCATAAAACTCTGATTAGCCAAGTATTTCAAAGACCAGCCAGTCTATTAAAATATTTAAACGCGATTAACCGCATGATTGTCCATGATTAATCGCAATACATTTTTTTATCTGTTCAAAATGTACCTTAAAGGGAGGTTTGTCAAGTATTTAATACTCTTATCAACATGGGAGTGGGCAAATATGCTTGCTTTATGCAAATGCATGTATATATTTATTATTGGAAATCAATTAACAACACAAAACAAGGACAAATATTGTCCAGAAACCCTCACAGGTACTGCATTTTTTTTAACATATAATCATATGCTCAAATCATAACATTGCAAACTCAAGCCCAACAGGCAACAACAGCTGTCAGTGTGATGATTTGACTATGACTTGCCCCAAACTGCATGGGATTATCATAAAGTGGGCATGTTTGTAACCGAAGGCGTGGGGAGGCGACCCTCTCGTCCACCGGGGTAAACTCCAGCGTAGCGGCACTCAACCGGGGATTTATGAGTATCCCCACACCCGCCCGGCGCCTCACACCTTGGGCAACTCCAGAGAAGAAAAGAGTCCAACCCCTATCCAGGAGTACGGTTCCAGAACCGAGGCTGTGCATAGAGGTAAGCCCCACCAGATCTAACTGACAGTGCCCGACCTCCCGCACAAGCTCTGGCTCCTTCCCCCACAGAGAGTTGACGTTCCAAGTCCCCAGAGCCAGCCTCTGCCGCTCGGGTCTGGTCCGTCGAGGTCCCTGGCCTTCACTGCCACCCATGTGGCAGCGCACCCGACCCCAGTGGTTCCTACCGCAGGTGGTGAGCCCCCAGGATGGAGAGGAGGGGGGTGCCACGTCGCTTGTTCGGGGTGTCGCTGGCCGGGCTCCGTGGCAAGCCCGGCCACCAGGCGCTCACTGACGGGCCCTCAGCCTGGGCCTGGCTCCAGAGGGGGGCCCCGGGCTTCCTCCGGGCCGGGTAACTCCTCCTCTGCCTCGTTCCACTACACCCTATGAAAGATCAATTGTGTTAATGCGTTGTAATGAAATGCATTCATGCGTAAGACATTAGTGGCATTAAAACGAATTTGCATTATTATCGTGTTGACAGTCTTAGGTACAATATATCCAGAAGCACCTTAATATTAGGCCCTGGGGCTACGAATGTTTGAAAAGCCCTTCCCTCCGTTCACGATATGCCACATCAACATTAATTTAGCATCCCCCATCAATTGACAGCGACAAATAGTAGACAGAGTGCCCTCCTAATCAGTAAACACAATATGAAACTGACAGATTTTCTGGTGCCATAGCCCAGAGAAACGTGTAAAAAAAGTCGGCATTAAGCGCAAAAGCAACAGATTCCCTCATTTCATGAAATCCCTGCAGCATCTGAAGGCAACAGGACTGGTAAATTTTAGCCTCTGAAAAGGGCCTCTGAAAAGGGCCTCTACACAGAGTGCAGTGCCATCACACATGGCTGTTCACTGTTACCTTCATTTATTACACGGCTGTGTTGAATACTCTATTCTGATTGGTCAATCACGATGGTCTGTAATTTCTTTATAACAGACCGTTGCTGCGACATTTCATGACATTTTTAGACATACTATACAATGATTTGTTTTTCATGACATTTTTCAACATACTATACTATGACTATTTTTCCTTGAAAATGTTCAACATACTATACTATGACTTTTTTTCATGAAATTTTTAACATACTATACTATGACTTTTTTTCATGAAAATTTTCGACATACTATACTATGAATTTTTTTTCTCAAATTTTCGACACACTATACTATGACTTTTTTTTTGTTGAAATTTTTCAACCTACTATACTATGACTATTTTTTCATCAATTTTTTTGAAATACTATACTATGACTTATTTTGGGACATTTTTCGACATACTACAATATGACTTTTTTTCATGAAATTTTGGACATACTATACAATGACTTTTTTTTCATGAAAATTTTCGAAATACTATTCTATAACTTTTTTTGTTGAAATGTTTCGACATACTCTACTATGACTTTTTTTTCATCAAATTTTTCGACATACTATACTATGATTTTTTTTTCATGAAAATTTTCGACATACTTTACTATGACTTTTCTTTCATGAAATTTTCGACATACTATACTCTGACTTTTTTTCTCAAAATTTTCGACATACTATAGTATGCCCTTTTTTTTCACAAAATTTTCGACATACTATAGTATGACTTTTTTTCAAAATATTTTCGACATACTATAGTTTGAGTTTTTTTTCAAAATATTTTCGACATACTATAGTATGACTTTGTTTCACAAAATTTTTAACATACTAGACTATGCCTTTTTTTTCTCAAAATTTTCGACATACTATAGTATGCCCTTTTTTTTCAAAAAAATTTTGACATAGTATACTATGACTTTTTTTCCACAAAATGTTCGACATAGTATAGTATGACTTTTTTTTCAAAATATTTTCGACATACTATTGTTATACTTTTTTTTCTCAATTTTCGACATACTATAGTATGACTTTTTTTTCACAAAATTTTCGCCATACTATACTATGACTTTTTTTCAAAAAATTTTCAACATGCTATAGTATGAATTTTTTTCACAAAATTTTCAACATGCTATAGTATGACAATTTTTCCAAAATATTTTCGACATACTATAGTATGAATTTTTTTCACAAAATTTTCGACATACTATAGTATGCCTTTTTTTCACAAAATGTTTTAAATACTAAACTATGACTTTTTTTTCTCCAAATTTTCGACATACTATAGTATGACTTTTTTTTCAAAATATTTTCGACATACTATAGTATGATTTTTTTTCTCAGTTTTGGATATACTATAGTGTTACTTTTTTTCACAAAATTTTCGACATACTATACAATGACTTTTTTTTCACAACATTTTTGACATACTATAGTATGATTTTTTTTCACAAAAGTTTCTACATACTATAGTATGACTTTGTTTCACAAAATTTTTAACATACTATAGTATGCCTTTTTTCACAAAATTTTCGACATACTATACTATGACTTTTTTTCACAAAATTTTCGACATACTATACTATGACTTTTTTTCTCAAAATTTTTGACATACTATATGACTTTTTTTCACGAAATTTGACATACTATAGTATGACTTTTTTTTCACAAAATTTTCGACATCCTATACTATGACTTTTTTTCACGAAATTTCCGTCATACTATAGTATGACTTTTTCACAAAATTTTCAACATACTATAGTATGACTTTTTTTTGTTGAAATTTTTCAACCTACTATACTATGACTTTTTTTTCATCAAATTTTTTGACATACTATACTTTGACTTTTTTTTGTGACATTTTTCGACATACTACACCGACTTTTTTTCATGAAATTTTCGACATACTATACTATGACTTTTTTTTCATGAAAATTTTCGACCTACTATACTATAATTTTTTTTTCATGAAAATTTTCGACATACTATACTATGACTTTTTTTTCTCAAAATTTTCGACATACTATAGAATCTTTTTTTTCACAAAATTTTCGACATACTATACTATGACTTTTTTTCACAAAATTTTCAACATGCTATAGTATGACAATTTTTTCAAAATATTTTCGACATACTTTAGTATGAAATTTTTTCACAAAATTTTCGACATACTATAGTATGACTTTTTTTTCACAAAATTTTCGACATACTATAGTATGCCTTTTTTTCACAAAATGTTTTACATACTAAACTATGACTTTTTTTTCTCCAAATTTTCGACATACTATAGTATGACTTTTTTTCACAAGATTTTCGACATACTATAGTATGACTTTTTTTTCAAAATATTTTCGACATACTATAGTATGATTTTTTTTCTCAGTTTTGGACATACTATACTGTTACTTTTTTTCACAAAAATTTTCGACATACTATACAATGACTTTTTTTTCACATTTTTGACATACTATAGTATGATTTTTTTTTCACAAAATTTGTGACATACTATAGTATGACTTTTTTTCACAAAATTTGCGACATACTATAGTATGACTTTTTCACAAAATTTTCAACATACCATAGTATGACTTTTTTTTGTTGAAATTTTTCAACCTACTATACTATGACTTTTTTTTCATCAAATTTTTTGAAATACTATACTATGACTTTTTTTTGTGACATTTTTCGACATACTACACCGACTTTTTTTCATGAAATTTTCAACATACTATACTATGGCTTTTTTTTCATGAAAATTTTCGACCTACTATACTATGATTTTTTTTTCATGAAAATTTTCGACATACTTTACGATGACTTTTCTTTAATAAAATTTTTGACATACTATACTATGACTTTTTTTTCTCAAAATTTTCGACATACTATAGAATCTTCTTTTTCACAAAATTTTCGACATACTATACTATGACTTTTTTTCACAAAATTTTCAACATGCTATAGTATGACAATTTTTTCAAAATATTTTCGACATACTTTAGTATGAATTTTTTTCACAAAATTTTCGACATACTATACTATGACGTTTTTTCACAAAAATTTCGACATACCATACTATGACATTTTTCTAACAACATTTTCGACATACTATACTATGACTTTTTTTCACGAAATTTTCGACATACTATACTGAGACTTTTTTTCACAAAGTTTTCGAAATACTATACTATGACTTTTTTTCACAAAAGTTTCGACATACTATAGTATGACTTTGTTTCACAAAATGTTTAACATACTATAGTATGCCTTTTTTTCACAAAATTTTCGACATACTATAGTATGACTTTTTTTTCACAAAATTTTCGACATACTATACTATGAGATCTATTTCGACCTCACTCTGACCGTCACCACGGTCTTCACCTTGAATGAAGCCATCCTTCTTCCTATCTGCGAGACCATAATATCAACAAAGTCATGTGACTGACCTAAAGAGGCTGGACCGTAGGCTATAAAGCATCCGGAAACCCTGCCTCGTCCTCTTTGCCTTTCTCGCCTCATCTGAGACCGGTAAGTATGTCGGGGTGCCAATAATCCGTCACTTTACTGTGCAGGCGCCTTGTGTCCCTGAGGATTTCTGTGGTTTTCCCGTGATTTCTGTACTTACGTATTTTCGTTGTGTTACTTGTAAGTAACTTTCTGTGTGTTGCAGGTTAGATAAGTGATATCACCTGCCGTTGATTACTCCCATAGCTTGTTGACGTTTTGGGGAGTAGCCTGTGGCAATATTATTTTCCTACTTGGACGTTATGTAAAACAGTTACAGAGTGACTTCTCTCAGCTGTTTTGCACGTTAAGTTTTCTTTTTATCACTTAGTATGTACGTATACAGGAGTGGTGATTTAAATAACTGATTGTAAGTGATTGACTTTAAGTAATACAGTGAGGCACAGTCAGTGCTTAACTGGTGTTATAGCTCACCCGCTAGAGCGGGCGCCCTCGTAACGGTAGCCCGGGGTTCGAATCCCATACGGGCCACCTTTTCATTTAGCCAAGGATTTTCCTTGTTGTCCCCTTGTGTTTAAAAGGGCGTTTTCATTTTGTGGGCATATATTGCTGTTTTTCCCTTAAACCTCTGTGCGCAGTAGGTGGGATTTATTATTTGTTCTCCCTTGTACGTCCGCGTACAAAAAAGGGGTGATTTTTGTTGGCAGGAGAAGTATTTTACTTATATCTTGGAGCCAGTGAGCGCATATATCCCCATTGACCACTGTTCGCAGTGGGAGGGGTTAATTTCAGTTACCTTTAGTGCAGTTGAGTTCTACTGACGGCTTCCGGGTAATATCATGGCTCCCCAGACATGTCGTTTCTGCGGGGTAGCCATGGACATGCGCGACGGTCACCGTGAGTGTCCCTCTTGTTTGGGTATGGCTCATTTACAGGATGACGTGGATTGTCCATGTCCGGCTGCGGTTGATATGCCCCTGGAGGAGAGGACTCGACGAGCTAGGCTAGGGGGGCATTCCCCACATACTGCGGCAACTGCTCCCCGTCGTACCGAGAGCCGTTCTCGCAAGAGAAAACAGGGGCAGTCCCATGGACATAGTAAAAAACGTGCCTCAGAGACTACTTCTCCGCCACTGCATAGTCCAGCCCCGCCCATAGAAGGGGCAGGGGGGCAGGAGGATACACAATTGCAAATTCTAGCCGCCATTCGTGGTCTGGCAGACAGGGTGAGCAGGATGGAGGCTCAGAGAGAAGCTCCACCGATTGCAGGTTGTTCGGCGGGGACCTCCCCTAGGGACTTGCCGGCGTATAGAGAACCTCAGGCAGATCACCCAGATTCTCTTTCGCTCTATGCACAGGGTTCTCTCTTGGAGGATGAGGGTCACCCAGGGATGGCTGAGGAGTCACTTTGCCTTAGCCTATCTCACACAAGGGAGTCTGCGTCCGTAGACGATGGTACTGGCGAAGCTGTCCACAGTGATTTGGGTTCCAAAGTTTTGAGTGCGGCTAAGATTATGGGTCTGTCAATCCCAATTGAAACCCCTAGCTCATCGGAGGGAGTCTGGGCTGGCATCTCGCAGTCCCGTCCCTCAGTGACTATTCCTGCAGCTGAGGATTATTGTCAAATGTTAAGGAGGTCATGGAATACTCCTGACGGTGCCCCTCAGTTTAATTCGGGCTGCAGGAGGCTAGCCAAGGCACAGTACCCCCCCGAGTCTGGCTTGGGTGATATGCCGCCTGTAGAGAGGGAAATGGCAGCTTTAACCCCTCTAGGCCCAGATAGAGTGACCGCTAACCCACATTGTCCTCGTAAGGAATGCAATAAGACAGACCGCTTGGTTTGTAGGACTTATAATGCAGCCGCCCGTGCAGCGCGGGCTGGAAATGCACTTGCTATCTTGCTAGCAGCTCTCAGAAGGACTGCTAGCGCGGGTGATCAGGACACTAGAACACTGATAGATGCGGCCCTGTCCACACACTCTCAGCTTACGCGTGACATCGGGTCCACTATGTCGTCAGCCATGATGGCCCGCAGGCAGATCTGGCTAGCTCAGACAACCCTCCCCGAGAATATCAGGAAGGAGCTTACGAACATGCCGGCGGTGCCGGGTAGAGTTTTTCACTCTGACTCGCAGAGTGTCTTGGACAAAGCTGAGCAGTCTCTGCGTACTCGAGAGTGCGTGCAGCGCACATTCAGTCGGCCTGCAGCGTCGAGGCAGAGACCAACGGGCCAGCAGCAACGATACCAGGCTGCTTGGGGTTGTTCGGAGCCCTGGACGGTGGGATACGTCCCATCCTAGACCTCAGGGGCCTAAATATATACCTAAAGGTTCTGCCTTTCAAAATGCTGCACACCCGTCACATTCTGGAGTCGATAGAGCAAGGGGAATGGCTTACCACTATCGATCTACAAGACACGTACTTCCACGTCCCCATTTGTCGGGAACATTGGCAGTTTCTGCGGTTTGCATTTCAGGGGCAAGCTTACGAGTTCAAGGTCCTTCCGTTTGGTCTCTCCCTTTCTCCAAGAGTTTTCACCAGAGTGGTAGCAGCTGCTCTGTCACCACTCCAGAGAGCAGGCTTAAAGATCCTGCCATACCTGGACGACTGGCTGGTCTGCGCTCCATCTCGCGAGAAGGTCATGCAGCATACCGGAAGGGGCTTATCCTATGTCCAATCCCTGGGTTTCAGGGTGAACTTAAGGAAAAGCAACCTCGAACCGAGGCAGGAAACAGTCTTCTTGGGGCTTTGCCTGAACTCACTTGGGATGAGGGCGTCCCTTACCCCTCAGAGGGTTGCAAGAATCCAGGCGGTCTTGCGCATCTTTCAACTGGGCAAACGCTTACAGTTGGTTCACTTTCAGAGACTGCTGGGGTTGATATCAGCAGCAGTGGTAGTGATTCCGCTGGGTCTTCTCAGGGCTCGGCCTCTGCAGCGGTGGCTGAATGCGTTCAACCTCCATCCATGGAGGGACAGGCATGTGAAGCTCAGAGTTACTCGATCATGTCAGCGAGCTCTGCGCCCATGGTGGGACTGCACGATGCTCACAAGAGGGGTGCCCTTGGGCAATCTGCCTTCGAGGCGGACGTTAGTGTCCACAGATGCCTCCAGGACAGGCTGGGGAGCAGTCTGGGAGGGCAGAATGGCAAGAGGTGTTTGGGAACCCCCATGGGACACCGAACATATCAATGTGCTCGAGCTGAGGGCTGTGTATCTGGCTCTCAAGGCCCTTCTACCGTTCATACGCGGCAAGCATGTCCTTGTGAAGTCAGACAGTTCTGCCGCAGTTTACCATGTCAATCATCAAGGGGGCACGAAGTCTCTGCGTTGTCTCCAGGTTGCACAGAGGCTTCTGTCTTGGGCCTTTCCACGTCTGGCCTCGCTCAGGGCTGTCTATGTACCGGGGGTGCTGAATCGGGCAGCAGACCTCCTCTCCACATCGGGGCCTCTCCCGGGGGAATGGAGACTACACCCGGAGGTGGTGGCGAGTTTATGGACTCGTTTTGGCATACCTCAGGTAGATCTGTTCGCGACCGAGGAGACAACCCATTGCCAGTTATGGTTTTCCCTGAGGCCTCCAGGCGGTCCATCCGTCTGCGCCCAGGCAGGAGTCTGCGGGCTCCATCATGGGACCTACCTTTGGTGTTGAGGTCCTTGGCTACAGCCCCATACGAACCACTGGAACAGTCAGATTTGAAGTTTCTGTCCCATAAGACTGCATTCCTTTTGGCCATTTGCTCTGCCAAGAGGGTGAGCGAGCTACATGCACTGTCCGTAAGTAGCGAGTGCTTGAGGTGGAAAGCAGAATATGCAGGGGTGTCCCTGTGGCCGAACCCGTTCTTCCTCCCTAAGGTAGTAAGTTCTCAGACAGTGAATCGGGCTAATGATATGGACTCATTCCAACCTGATCCATCTTCCCAAGAGGGAGCGGCTCTTCATACATTGTGTCCAGTCAGAGCACTGAAGGCCTATGTTGATCGTACTCGGCCGCTGAGGCCGGCACACACTCAGCTGTTTGTTTGTTATGGTGGCAAGAAGTTTGGTCACCCCTTGTCTAAGCAGCGTCTGTCCCACTGGTTGGTGGAGACAATTTCTCAGGCTTACTCCAGCCAGGATTTCCCAGTCCCAGAAGGTCTGGTGGCCCAGTCTACACGCAGTGTGGCCACTTCCTGGGCAGCTCTAAAGGGAGTTGCTGTTGGGGATATTTGTGCAGCAGCGTCATGGAGTACTCCATGCACTTTTGCAAGATTTTATAGGGTCAATGTGACGTCTGCGGCAATCGGCTCGAAAGTTCTGATGACGGCCGCCGAGCGTGTTGACGAGGTGGTGGAATCTTCGGTTCCTCGCGACACCGTTGATATTAGTCATCCAAGGTGAAGACCATGGTGACGGTCAGAGTGAGGTCGAAATAGATCGTAAGTTATGTCCATAACTATGGATCTATGAGACCGAAGGATGACCGTCACCATCTCTTGTCGCTCAGAACGGGCTGAGGCGTTCCAGGCAGGAGGAAGAGGCAGGGTTTCCGGATGCTTTATAGCCTACGGGCCAGCCTCTTTAGGTCAGTCACATGACTTTGTTGATATTATGGTCTCGCAGATAGGAAGAAGGATGGCTTCATTCAAGGTGAAGACCGTGGTGACGGTCATCCTTCGTTCTCATAGATCCATAGTTATGGACATAACTTACGTTTTTTTTCACAAAATTTTTGACATAGTATACTATGACTTTTTTTTCACAAAATTTTCGACATACTACTGTTATACATTTTTTTCTCAATTTTCGGCATACTATACTATGACTTTTTTTTCTCCAAATGTTCGACATACTATAGTATGACTTTTTTTTTCTCAAAATTTTCGACATAATATAGTATGACTTTTTTTTCACAAAATTTTCGCCATACTATAATGTGACTTTTTTCAAAACATTTTCAACATGCTATAGCATGACTTTTTTTTCAAAATATTTTCGACATACTATACTATGAGATTTTTTTCACAAAATGTTCGACATAGTAAAGTGTGATTTTTTTTCAAAATATTTTCAACATACTATTGTTTGACTTTTTTTTCTCAATTTTCGAAATACTATACTATGACTTTTTTTTCTCAAAATCTGACGTACTATAGTATGACTTTTTTTTCACAAAATGTTCGCCATACTATACTATGACTTTTTTTCAAAAAATGTTCAACATGCTATAGCATGACATTTTTTGCAAAATATTTTCGACATAATGAATTTTTTTCACAAAATTTTCGACAGTATATAGTAGGACTTTTTTTTCACAAAATGTTCGACATAGTGAATTGTGATTTTTTTTTTTTCTCAATTTTCGACATACTATACAATGACTTTTTTTTCTCATAATTTTAGACATACTATAGTACGACTTTTTTTTTCTCAAAATTGTCGACATACTATAGTATGACTTTTTTTTCACAAAATTTTCGACATACTATACTATGACTTTTTTACAAAAAAATTTCGACATACTATAGTATGACTTTATTTCAAAATATTTTCGACATACTATACTATGAATTTTTTTCACAAAATTTTCGACATACTATAGTATGACTTTTTTTTCACAAAATTTGCCATACTATACTATGACTTTTTTTCAAAATATTTTCGACATACTATAGTATGAATTTTTTTCACAAATTTTTCGACATACTATAGTATGCCTTTTTTTTCACAAAATGATTTACGTACTAAACTGACTTTTTTTTCACGAAATTTTCGACATACTATACTGAGACTATTTTTCACAAAATTTTCGAAATACTATACTATGACTTTGTTTCACAAAATTTTCGACATACTATAGTATGCCTTTTCTTTCACAAAATTTTCGACATACTATAGTATGACTTTTTTTTCACAAAATTTTCGACATACTATACTATTAGTTTTTTTTCACAGAATTTTTGACATAGTATACTATGACTTTTTTTTCACAAAATTTTCAACATACTATAGTTTGACTTTTTTTTCTCAATTTTCGACATACCATACTATGACTTTTTTTCTCAAAATTTTCGACATACTATACTATGACTTTTTTTAAAAAAATGTTCAACATGCTATAGCATGACTTTTTTTGCAAAATATTTTCGACATACTATAGTATGAATTTTTTTCACAAAAATTTCAACAGTATATAGTATGACTTTTTTTTCACAAAATTTTTGACATACTATACTATGACTTTTTTACAAAAAAATTTCGACATACTATAGTATGACTTTTTTTCAAAATATTTTCGACATACTATACTATGAATTTTTTTCACAAAATTTTCGACATACTATAGTATGACTTTTCTTTCACAAAATTTTTGCCATACTATACTATGACTTTTTTTTTAAATATTTTCGACATACTATCGTATGCCTTTTTTTTCACAAAATGATTTACGTACTAAACTTACTTTTTTTTCACGAAATTTTCGACATACTATACTGAGACTATTTTTCACAAAATTTTCGAAATACTATACTATGACCTTGTTTCACAAAATTTTCGACATACTATAGTACGCCTTTTTTTTCACAAAATTTTCGACATACTATAGTATGACTTTTTTTTCACAAAATTTTCGACATACCATACTATGAGTTTTTTTTCACAGAATTTTCGACATAGTATACTATGACTTTTTTTTCACAAAATTTTCGACATACTATAGTTTGACTTTTTTTTCTCAATTTTCGACATACCATACTATGACTTTTTTTTCTCAAAATTTTCGACATACTATACTATGACTTTTTTTCAAAAAATGTTCAACATGCTATAGCATGACTTTTTTTGCAAAATATTTTCGACATACTATAGTATGAATTTTTTTCACAAAAATTTCAACAGTATATAGTATGACTTTTTTTTCACAACAGCTTCGACATAGTAAAGTATGATTTTTTTTCAAAATATTTTCGACATACTATCGTTTGACTTTTTTTTCTCAATTTTCGACATATTATACTATGACTTTTTTTTCTCAAAATTTTCGACATGCTATAGTACGACTTTTTTTTTCTCAAAATTTTCGACATACTATAGTATGACTTTTTTTTCACAACATTTTCGCCATACCATAGTATGACTTTTTTTCAAAACATTTTCAACATGCTACAGTATGAATTTTTTTCACAAAATTTTCGACATACTACAGTATGACTTTTTTTCAAAATATTTTCGACATACTATAGTATGAATTTTTTTCACAAAATTTTCGACATACTATAGTATGACTTTTTTTTCACAAAATTTTCGCCCTACTATACTATGACTTTTTTTTCAAAATATTTTCGACATACTATAATATGAATTTTTTTTACAAAATTTTCGACATACTATAGTATGACTTTTTTTTCACAAAATTTTCTACCTACTATACTATGACTTTTTTTTCACAGAATTTTTGACATAGTATACTATGACTTTTTTTTCACAAATTTTTCGAAATACTATAGTTTGACTTTTTTTTCTCAATTTTCGACATACCATACTATGACTTTTTTTTCTCAAAATTTTCGACACACTATACTATGACTTTTTTTGAAAAAATGTTCAACATGCTATAGCATGACTTTTTTTGCAAAATATTTTGGACATACTATAGTATGAATTTTTTTCACAAAATTTTCAACAGTATATAGTATGACTTTTCTTTCACAAAATGTTCGACATAGTAAAGTATGATTTTTTTTCAAAATATTTTCGACATACTATCGTTTGACTTTTTTTTCTCAATTTTCGACATATTATACTATGACTTTTTTTTCTCAAAATTTTCGACATACTATAGTACGACTTTTTTTTTCTCAAAATTTTCGACATACTATAGTATGACTTTTTTTCACATTTTCGCCATACCATAGTATGACTTTTTTTCAAAACATTTTCAACATGCTACAATATGAATTTTTTTCACAAAATTTTCGACATACTACAGTATGACTTTTTTTTCAAAATATTTCCGACATACTATAGTATGAATTTTTTTCACAAAATTTTCGACATACTATAGTATGACTTTTTTTTCACAAAATTTTCGCCATACTATACTATGACTTTTTTTTCAAAATATTTTCGACATACTATAATATAAATTTTTTTCACAAAATTTTCGACATACTATACTATGACTTTTTTTTCACAAAATTTTCGACATACTATACTATGACTTTTTTTTCACAGAATTTTCGACATACTATTGTTATACATTTTTTTCTCAATTTTCGACATACTATACTATGACTTTTTTTTCTCCAAATGTTCGACATACTATAGTATGACTTTTTTTTTCTCAAAATTTTCGACATAATATAGTATGACTTTTTTTTCACAAAATTTTCGCCATACTATAATGTGACTTTTTTCAAAACATTTTCAACATGCTATAGCATGACTTTTTTTTCAAAATATTTTCGACATACTATACTATGAGATTTTTTTCACAAAATGTTCGACATAGTAAAGTATGATTTTTTTTCAAAATATTTTCGACATACTATTGTTTGACTTTTTTTTCTCAATTTTCGAAATACTATACTATGACTTTTTTTTCTCAAAATCTGACGTACTATAGTATGACTTTTTTTTCACAAAATTTTCGCCATACTATACTATGACTTTTTTTCAAAAAATGTTCAACATGCTATAGCATGACTTTTTTTGCAAAATATTTTCGACATACTATAGTATGAATTTTTTTCACAAAATTTTCGACAGTATATAGTATGACTTTTTTTTCACAAAATTTTCGACATAGTAAAGTATGATTTTTTTTCAAAATATTTTCGACATACTATTGTTTGACTTTTTTTTCTCAATTTTCGACATACTATACAATGACTTTTTTTCTCATAATTTTAGACATACTATAGTACGACTTTTTTTTTCTCAAAATTTTCGACATACTATAGTATGACTTTTTTTTCACAAAATTTTCGCCATACTATACTATGACTTTTTTTCAAAAAATGTTCAACATGCTATAGTATGAATTTTTTTCACTAAATTTTCGACATACTATAGTATGACTTTTTTTTCAAAATATATTTTCGACATACTATACTATGAATTTTTTTCACAAAATTTTCGACATACTATAGTATGACTTTTTTTCACAAAATTTTTGCCATACTATA
Organism: Sebastolobus alascanus; assembly: GCA_916701645.2. NCBI lineage: Eukaryota > Metazoa > Chordata > Actinopteri > Perciformes > Sebastidae > Sebastolobus > Sebastolobus alascanus. Next base: position 829,885 of record CAKAOJ020000232.1, read on the forward strand.
CTATGACTTTTTTTAGAAAATATTTTCGACATAATATCGTATGAATTTTTTTCACAAAATTTTCGACATACTATAGTATGACTTTTTCTTCAAAATATTTTCGACATACTATTGTTTGACTTTTTTTTCACAATTTTCAACATACTATACTATGACTTTTTTTTCTCAAAATTTGACATAATATAGTATGACTTTTTTTTTCTCAAAATTTTCGACATACTATAGTATGACTTTTTTTTCACAAAATGTTCGCCATACTATACTATGACTTTTTTTCAAAAAATTTTCAACATGCTATAGCGTGACTTTTTTTGCAAAATATTTTCGACATACTATAGTATGAATTTTTTTCACAAAATTTTCGACAGTATATTGTATGACTTTTTTTTCACAAAATGTTCGACATAGTAAATTGTGATTTTTTTAAAAAATATTTTCGACATACTATTGTTTGACTTTTTTTTCTCAATTTTCGACATACTATACAATGACTTTTTTTTCTCATAATTTTAGACATACTATAGTACGACTTTTTTTTTCTCAAAATTTTCGACATACTATACTATGACTTTTTTTCAAAATATTTTCGACATACTATAATATGAATTTTTTTCACAAAATTTTCGACATACTATAGTATGACTTTTTTTTCACAAAATTTGCCATACTATACTATGACTTTTTTTCAAAATATTTTCGACATACTATCGTATGAATTTTTTTCACAAAATTTTCGACATACTATAGTATGCCTTTTTTTTCACAAAATGATTTACGTACTAAACTGACTTTTTTTTCACGAAATTTTCGACATACTATACTGAGACTATTTTTCACAAAATTTTCGAAATACTATACTATGACTTTGTTTCACAAAATTTTCGACATCCTATAGTATGCCTTTTTTTTCACAAAATTTTCGACATACTATAGTATGACTTTTTTTTCACAAAATTTTCGACATACTATACTATTAGTTTTTTTTCACAGAATTTTTGACATAGTATACTATGACTTTTTTTTCACAAAATTTTCGACATACTATAGTTTGACTTTTTTTTCTCAATTTTCGACATACCATACTATGACTTTTTTTTCTCAAAATTTTCGCCATACTATACTATGACTTTTTTTCAAAAAATGTTCAACATGCTATAGTATGAATTTTTTTCACTAAATTTTCGACATACTATAGTATGACTTTTTTTTCAAAATATTTTCGACATACTATACTATGAATTTTTTTCACAAAATTTTCGACATACTATAGTATGACTTTTTTTCACAAAATTTTTGCCATACTATACTATGACTTTTTTTACAAAATATTTTCGACATAATATCGTATGAATTTTTTTCACAAAATTTTCGACATACTATAGTATGACTTTTTCTTCAAAATATTTTCGACATACTATTGTTTGACTTTTTTTTCACAATTTTCAACATACTATACTATGACTTTTTTTTCTCAAAATTTTCGACATACTATAGTATGACTTTTTTTTCACAAAATGTTCGCCATACTATACTATGACTTTTTTTCAAAAAATTTTCAACATGCTATAGCGTGACTTTTTTTGCAAAATATTTTCGACATACTATAGTATGAATTTTTTTCACAAAATTTTCGACAGTATATTGTATGACTTTTTTTTCACAAAATGTTCGACATAGTAAATTGTGATTTTTTTAAAAAATATTTTCGACATACTATTGTTTGACTTTTTTTTCTCAATTTTCGACATACTATACAATGACTTTTTTTTCTCATAATTTTAGACATACTATAGTACGACTTTTTTTTTCTCAAAATTTTCGACATACTATAGTATGACTTTTTTTTCACAAAATTTTCGACATACTATACTATGACTTTTTTTCAAAATATTTTCAACATACTATACTATGAATTTTTTTCTCAAAATTTTCGACATACTATAGTATGACTTTTTTTCACATTTTCGCCATACCATAGTATGACTTTTTTTCAAAACATTTTCAACATGCTACAATATGAATTTTTTTCACAAAATTTTCGACATACTACAGTATGACTTTTTTTTCAAAATATTTCCGACATACTATAGTATGAATTTTTTTCACAAAATTTTCGACATACTATAGTATGACTTTTTTTTCACAAAATTTTCGCCATACTATACTATGACTTTTTTTTCAAAATATTTGCGACATACTATAATATGAATTTTTTTCACAAAATTTTCGACATACTATACTATGACTTTTTTTTCACAAAATTTTCGACATACTATACTATGACTTTTTTTTCACAGAATTTTCGACATACTATTGTTATACATTTTTTTCTCAATTTTCGACATACTATACTATGACTTTTTTTTCTCCAAATGTTCGACATACTATAGTATGACTTTTTTTTTCTCAAAATTTTCGACATAATATAGTATGACTTTTTTTTCACAAAATTTTCGCCATACTATAATGTGACTTTTTTCAAAACATTTTCAACATGCTATAGCATGACTTTTTTTTCAAAATATTTTCGACATACTATACTATGAGATTTTTTTCACAAAATGTTCGACATAGTAAAGTGTGATTTTTTTTCAAAATATTTTCGACATACTATTGTTTGACTTTTTTTTCTCAATTTTCGAAATACTATACTATGACTATTTTTTCTCAAAATCTGACGTACTATAGTATGACTTTTTTTTCACAAAATTTTCGCCATACTATACTATGACTTTTTTTCAAAAAATGTTCAACATGCTATAGCATGACTTTTTTTGCAAAATATTTTCGACATACTATAGTATGAATTTTTTTCACAAAATTTTCGACAGTATATAGTATGACTTTTTTTTCACAAAATGTTCGACATAGTAAAGTATGATTTTTTTTCAAAATATTTTCGACATACTATTGTTTGACTTTTTTTTCTCAATTTTCGACATACTATACAATGACTTTTTTTCTCATAATTTTAGACATACTATAGTACGACTTTTTTTTTCTCAAAATTTTCGACATACTATAGTATGACTTTTTTTTCACAAAATTTTCGCCATACTATACTATGACTTTTTTTCAAAAAATGTTCAACATGCTATAGTATGAATTTTTTTCACTAAATTTTCGACATACTATAGTATGACTTTTTTTTCAAAATATATTTTCGACATACTATACTATGAATTTTTTTCACAAAATTTTCGACATACTATAGTATGACTTTTTTTCACAAAATTTTTGCCATACTATACTATGACTTTTTTTACAAAATATTTTCGACATAATATCGTATGAATTTTTTTCACAAAATTTTCGACATACTATAGTATGACTTTTTCTTCAAAATATTTTCGACATACTATTGTTTGACTTTTTTTTCACAATTTTCAACATACTATACTATGACTTTTTTTTCTCAAAATTTGACATACTATAGTATGACTTTTTTTTTCTCAAAATTTTCGACATACTATAGTATGACTTTTTTTTCACAAAATGTTCGCCATACTATACTATGACTTTTTTTCAAAAAATTTTCAACATGCTATAGCGTGACTTTTTTTGCAAAATATTTTCGACATACTATAGTATGAATTTTTTTCACAAAATTTTCGACAGTATATTGTATGACTTTTTTTTCACAAAATGTTCGACATAGTAAATTGTGATTTTTTTAAAAAATATTTTCGACATACTATTGTTTGACTTTTTTTTCTCAATTTTCGACATACTATACAATGACTTTTTTTTCTCATAATTTTAGACATACTATAGTACGACTTTTTTTTTCTCAAAATTTTCGACATACTATACTATGACTTTTTTTCAAAATATTTTCGACATACTATACTATGAATTTTTTTCACAAAATTTTCGACATACTATAGTATGACTTTTTTTTCACAAAATTTGCCATACTATACTGCCTTTTTTTCACAAAATTTTCGACATACTATAGTATGACTATTTTTCAACAAATTTTCGACAATACTATACTATTAGTTTTTTTTTCACAGAATTTTTGACATAGTATACTATGACATTTTTTTCACAAAATTATCGAACATACTATAGTTTGAACTTTTATTTCTCCCATTTTTCCGACATACCATAACTATGACTTTATTTTCTCAACATTTTCTCCATACTATACTAGAATTTTTTTCAAAAAATGTTCAACATTGCTATAGTATGAATTTTTTTCACTAAATTTTCGACATACTATAGTATGACTTTTTTTTCAAAATATTATTCGACATACTATACTATGCTTTTTTTCACAAAATTTTCGGCAATACTATAGTATGCTTTTTTCACAAAATTTTTGCCATAACTATACTATGAACTTTTTTACAAAGATATTTTCGACATAAATATCGTATGAATTTTTTTTCACAAAATTTTCGACATCACTATAGTATGACTTTTTCTTCAAAATATTTCGACATACTATTTTTTGACTTTTTTTTCACAATTTTCACATACTATACTATGACATCTTATTTTCTCAAAATTTGAAACATACTATAGTATGACTTTTTTTTTCTCAAAAATTTCGACACTACTATAGTATGACTTTTTTTTCAACAAAATGTTCGCCATACTAAACTATGACTTTTTCTCAAAAAATTTCAAAACATGCTATAGCGTGACTTTTTTGCAAAATATTTTCGGACAATACTATAGTATGAAATTTTTTTCTCAAAATTTTCGACATACTATAGTATGACTTTTTTTTCACAATTTTCGCCATACCATAGTATGACTTTTTTTCAAACATTTTCAACATGCTACAATATGAATTTTTTTCACAAAATTTTCGACATACTACAGTATGACTTTTTTTTCAAAATATTTCCGACATACTATAGTATGAATTTTTTTCACAAAATTTTCGACATACTATAGTATGACTTTTTTTCACAAAATTTTCGCCATACTATACTATGACTTTTTTTTCAAAATATTTTCGACATACTATAATATGAATTTTTTTCACAAAATTTTCGACATACCATACTATGACTTTTTTTTCACAAAATTTTCGACATACTATACTATGACTTTTTTTTCACAGAATTTTCGACATACTATTGTTATACATTTTTTTCTCAATTTTCGACATACTATACTATGACTTTTTTTTCTCCAAATGTTCGACATACTATAGTATGACTTTTTTTTTCTCAAAATTTTCGACATAATATAGTATGACTTTTTTTTCACAAAATTTTCGCCATACTATAATGTGACTTTTTTCAAAACATTTTCAACATGCTATAGCATGACTTTTTTTTCAAAATATTTTCGACATACTATACTATGAGATTTTTTTCACAAAATGTTCGACATAGTAAAGTGTGATTTTTTTTCAAAATATTTTCGACATACTATTGTTTGACTTTTTTTTCTCAATTTTCGAAATACTATACTATGACTTTTTTTTCTCAAAATCTGACGTACTATAGTATGACTTTTTTTTCACAAAATTTTCGCCATACTATACTATGACTTTTTTTCAAAAAATGTTCAACATGCTATAGCATGACATTTTTTGCAAAATATTTTCGACATACTATAGTATGAATTTTTTTCACAAAATTTTCGACAGTATATAGTAGGACTTTTTTTTCACAAAATGTTCGACATAGTAAAGTATGATTTTTTTTCAAAATATTTTCGACATACTATTGTTTGACTTTTTTTTCTCAATTTTCGACATACTATACAATGACTTTTTTTCTCATAATTTTAGACATACTATAGTACGACTTTTTTTTTCTCAAAATTTTCGACATACTATAGTATGACTTTTTTTTCACAAAATTTTCGCCATACTATACTATGACTTTTTTTCAAAAAATTTTCAACATGCTATAGTATGAATTTTTTTCACAAAATTTTCGACATACTATAGTATGACTTTTTTTTCAAAATATTTTCGACATACTATACTATGAATTTTTTTCACAAAATTTTCGACATACTATAGTATGACTTTTTTTCACAAAATTTTTACCATACTATACTATGACTTTTTTTACAAAATATTTTCGACATAATATCGTATGAATTTTTTTCACAAAATTTTCGACATACTATAGTATGACTTTTTCTTCAAAATATTTTCGACATACTATTGTTTGACTTTTTTTTCACAATTTTCAACATACTATACTATGACTTTTTTTTCTCAAAATTTGACATACTATAGTATGACTTTTTTTTTCTCAAAATTTTCGACATACTATAGTATGACTTTTTTTTCACAAAATGTTCGCCATACTATACTATGACTTTTTTTCAAAAAATTTTCAACATGCTATAGCGTGACTTTTTTTGCAAAATATTTTCGACATACTATAGTATGAATTTTTTTCACAAAATTTTCGACAGTATATTGTATGACTTTTTTTTCACAAAATGTTCGACATAGTAAATTGTGATTTTTTTAAAAAATATTTTCGACATACTATTGTTTGACTTTTTTTTCTCAATTTTCGACATACTATACAATGACTTTTTTTTCTCATAATTTTAGACATACTATAGTACGACTTTTTTTTTCTCAAAATTTTCGACATACTATAATATGACTTTTTTTCAAAATATTTTCGACATACTATACTATGAATTTTTTTCACAAAATTTTCGACATACTATAGTATGACTTTTTTTTCACAAAATTTGCCATACTATACTATGACTTTTTTTCAAAATATTTTCGACATACTATCGTATGAATTTTTTTCACAAAATTTTCGACATACTATAGTATGCCTTTTTTTTCACAAAATGATTTACGTACTAAACTGACTTTTTTTTCACGAAATTTTCGACATACTATACTGAGACTATTTTTCACAAAATTTTCGAAATACTATACTATGACTTTGTTTCACAAAATTTTCGACATACTATAGTATGCCTTTTTTTTCACAAAATTTTCGACATAATATAGTATGACTTTTTTTTCACAAAATTTTCGACATACTATACTATTAGTTTTTTTTCACAGAATTTTTGACATAGTATACTATGACTTTTTTTTCACAAAATTTTCGACATACTATATTTTGACTTTTTTTTCTCAATTTTCGACATACCATACTATGACTTTTTTTTCTCAAAATTTTCGCCATACTATACTATGACTTTTTTTCAAAAAATGTTCAACATGCTATAGTATGAATTTTTTTCACTAAATTTTCGACATACTATAGTATGACTTTTTTTTCAAAATATTTTCGACATACTATACTATGAATTTTTTTCACAAAATTTTCGACATACTATAGTATGACTTTTTTTCTCAAAATTTTCGACATACTATAGTATGACTTTTTTTTCACAAAATGTTCGCCATACTATACTATGACTTTTTTCAAAAAATTTTCAACATGCTATAGCGTGACTTTTTTTGCAAAATATTTTCGACATACTATAGTATGAATTTTTTTCACAAAATTTTCGACAGTATATTGTATGACTTTTTTTTCACAAAATGTTCGACATAGTAAATTGTGATTTTTTTTAAAAAATATTTTCGACATACTATTGTTTGACTTTTTTTTCTCAATTTTCGACATACTATACAATGACTTTTTTTTCTCATAATTTTAGACATACTATAGTACGACTTTTTTTTTCTCAAAATTTTCGACATACTATAGTATGACTTTTTTTTCACAAAATTTTCGACATACTATACTATGACTTTTTTTCACAAAATTTTCAACATACTAACTATGAATTTTTTTCACAAAATTTTTGACATACTATAGTATGACTTTAATTTTTCGACATACTATACTATGACTTTTTTTCAAAATATTTTCAACATACTATACTATGAATTTTTTTCACAAAATTTTTGACATACTATAGTATGACTTTTTTTCACAAAATTTGCCATACTATACTATGACTTTTTTTCAAAATATTTTCGACATACTATCGTATGAATTTTTTTCACAAAATTTTCGACATACTATAGTATGCCTTTTTTTTCACAAAATGATTTACGTACTAAACTGACTTTTTTTTCACGAAATTTTCGACATACTATACTGAGACAATTTTTCACAAAATTTTCGAAATACTATACTATGACTTTGTTTCACAAAATTTTCGACATACTATAGTATGCCTTTTTTTTCACAAAATTTTCGACATACTATAGTATGACTTTTTTTTCACAAAATTTTCGACATACTATACTATTAGTTTTTTTTCACAGAATTTTTGACATAGTATACTATGACTTTTTTTTCACAAAATTTTCGACATACTATAGTTTGACTTTTTTTTCTCAATTTTCGACATACCATACTATGACTTTTTTTTTCTCAAAATTTTCGCCATACTATACTATGACTTTTTTTCAAAAAATGTTCAACATGCTATAGTATGAATTTTTTTCACTAAATTTTCGACATACTATAGTATGACTTTTTTTTCAAAATATTTTCGACATACTATACTATGAATTTTTTTCACAAAATTTTCGACATACTATAGTATGACTTTTTTTCACAAAATTTTTGCCATACTATACTATGACTTTTTTTACAAAATATTTTCGACATAATATCGTATGAATTTTTTTCACAAAATTTTCGACATACTATAGTATGACTTTTTCTTCAAAATATTTTCGACATACTATTGTTTGACTTTTTTTTCACAATTTTCAACATACTATACTATGACTTTTTTTTCTCAAAATTTGACATACTATAGTATGACTTTTTTTTTCTCAAAATTTTCGACATACTATAGTATGACTTTTTTTTCACAAAATGTTCGCCATACTATACTATGACTTTTTTTCAAAAAATTTTCAACATGCTATAGCGTGACTTTTTTTGCAAAATATTTTCGACATACTATAGTATGAATTTTTTTCACAAAATTTTCGACAGTATATTGTATGACTTTTTTTTCACAAAATGTTCGACATAGTAAATTGTGATTTTTTTAAAAAATATTTTCGACATACTATTGTTTGACTTTTTTTTCTCAATTTTCGACATACTATAGTATGACTTTTTTTTCTCATAATTTTAGACATACTATAGTACGACTTTTTTTTTCTCAAAATTTTCGACATACTATAGTATGACTTTTTTTTCACAAAATTTTCGACATACTATATTATGACTTTTTTTCAAAATATTTTCGACATACTATACTATGAATTTTTTTCACAAAATTTTCGACATACTATAGTATGACTTTTTTTTCACAAAATTTGCCATACTATACTATGACTTTTTTTCAAAATATTTTCGACATACTATCGTATGAATTTTTTTCACAAAATTTTCGACATACTATAGTATGCCTTTTTTTTCACAAAATGATTTACGTACTAAACTGACTTTTTTTTCACGAAATTTTCGACATACTATACTGAGACTATTTTTCACAAAATTTTCGAAATACTATACTATGACTTTGTTTCACAAAATTTTCGACATACTATAGTATGCCTTTTTTTTCACAAAATTTTCGACATACTATAGTATGACTTTTTTTTCACAAAATTTTCGACATACTATACTATTAGTTTTTTTTCACAGAATTTTTGACATAGTATACTATGACTTTTTTTTCACAAAATTTTCGACATACTATAGTTTGACTTTTTTTTCTCAATTTTCGACATACCATACTATGACTTTTTTTCTCAAAATTTTCGACATACTATACTATGACTTTTTTTCAAAAAATGTTCAACATGCTATAGCATGACTTTTTTTGCAAAATATTTTCGACATACTATAGTATGAATTTTTTTCACAAAAATTTCAACAGTATATAGTATGACTTTTTTTTCACAAAATTTTTGACATACTATACTATGACTTTTTTACAAAAAATTTTCGACATACTATAGTATGACTTTTTTTCAAAATATTTTCGACATACTATACTATGAATTTTTTTCACAAAATTTTCGACATACTATAGTATGACTTTTTTTTCACAAAATGTTTGCCATACTATACTATGACTTTTTTTTAAAATATTTTCGACATACTATCGTATGCCTTTTTTTTCACAAAATGATTTACGTACTAAACTGACTTTTTTTTCACAAAATTTTCGACATACTATACTGAGACTATTTTTCACAAAATTTTCGAAATACTATACTATGACCTTGTTTCACAAAATTTTCGACATACTATAGTACGCCTTTTTTTTCACAAAATTTTCGACATACTATAGTATGACTTTTTTTTCACAAAATTTTCGACATACCATACTATGAGTTTTTTTTCACAGAATTTTCGACATAGTATACTATGACTTTTTTTTCACAAAATTTTCGACATACTATAGTTTGACTTTTTTTTCTCAATTTTCGACATACCATACTATGACTTTTTTTTCTCAAAATTTTCGACATACTATACTATGACTTTTTTTCACAAAATTTTTGACATACTATAGTATGACTTTTTTTCACAAAATTTGCCATACTATACTATGACTTTTTTTCAAAATATTTTCGACATACTATCGTATGAATTTTTTTCACAAAATTTTCGACATACTATAGTATGCCTTTTTTTTCACAAAATGATTTACGTACTAAACTGACTTTTTTTTCACGAAATTTTCGACATACTATACTGAGACAATTTTTCACAAAATTTTCGAAATACTATACTATGACTTTGTTTCACAAAATTTTCGACATACTATAGTATGCCTTTTTTTTCACAAAATTTTCGACATACTATAGTATGACTTTTTTTTCACAAAATTTTCGACATACTATACTATTAGTTTTTTTTCACAGAATTTTTGACATAGTATACTATGACTTTTTTTTCACAAAATTTTCGACATACTATAGTTTGACTTTTTTTTCTCAATTTTCGACATACCATACTATGACTTTTTTTTTCTCAAAATTTTCGCCATACTATACTATGACTTTTTTTCAAAAAATTTTCAACATGCTATAGTATGAATTTTTTTCACAAAATTTTCGACATACTATAGTATGACTTTTTTTTCAAAATATTTTCGACATACTATACTATGAATTTTTTTCACAAAATTTTCGACATACTATAGTATGACTTTTTTTCACAAAATTTTTGCCATACTATACTATGACTTTTTTTACAAAATATTTTCGACATAATATCGTATGAATTTTTTTCACAAAATTTTCGACATACTATAGTATGACTTTTTCTTCAAAATATTTTCGACATACTATTGTTTGACTTTTTTTTCACAATTTTCAACATACTATACTATGACTTTTTTTTCTCAAAATTTGACATACTATAGTATGACTTTTTTTTTCACAAAATTTTCGACATACTATAGTATGACTTTTTTTTCACAAAATGTTCGCCATACTATACTATGACTTTTTTTCAAAAAATTTTCAACATGCTATAGCGTGACTTTTTTTGCAAAATATTTTCGACATACTATAGTATGAATTTTTTTCACAAAATTTTCGACAGTATATTGTATGACTTTTTTTTCACAAAATGTTCGACATAGTAAATTGTGATTTTTTTAAAAAATATTTTCGACATACTATTGTTTGACTTTTTTTTCTCAATTTTCGACATACTATAGTATGACTTTTTTTTCTCATAATTTTAGACATACTATAGTACGACTTTTTTTTTCTCAAAATTTTCGACATACTATAGTATGCCTTTTTTTTCACAAAATTTTCGACATACTATATTATGACTTTTTTTCAAAAAATTTTCGACATACTATAATATGAATTTTTTTCACAAAATTTTCGACATACTATAGTATGACTTTTTTTTCACAAAATTTGCCATACTATACTATGACTTTTTTTCAAAATATTTTCGACATACTATCGTATGAATTTTTTTCACAAAATTTTCGACATACTATAGTATGCCTTTTTTTTCACAAAATGATTTACGTACTAAACTGACTTTTTTTTCACGAAATTTTCGACATACTATACTGAGACTATTTTTCACAAAATTTTCGAAATACTATACTATGACTTTGTTTCACAAAATTTTCGACATACTATAGTATGCCTTTTTTTTCACAAAATTTTCGACATACTATAGTATGACTTTTTTTTCACAAAATTTTCGACATACTATACTATTAGTTTTTTTTCACAGAATTTTTGACATAGTATACTATGACTTTTTTTTCACAAAATTTTCGACATACTATAGTTTGACTTTTTTTTCTCAATTTTCGACATACCATACTATGACTTTTTTTCTCAAAATTTTCGACATACTATACTATGACTTTTTTTCAAAAAATGTTCAACATGCTATAGCATGACTTTTTTTGCAAAATATTTTCGACATACTATAGTATGAATTTTTTTCACAAAAATTTCAACAGTATATAGTATGACTTTTTTTTCACAAAATTTTTGACATACTATACTATGACTTTTTTACAAAAAAATTTCGACATACTATAGTATGACTTTTTTTCAAAATATTTTCGACATACTATACTATGAATTTTTTTCACAAAATTTTCGACATACTATAGTATGACTTTTTTTTCACAAAATGTTTGCCATACTATACTATGACTTTTTTTTAAAATATTTTCGACATACTATCGTATGCCTTTTTTTTCACAAAATGATTTACGTACTAAACTGACTTTTTTTTCACAAAATTTTCGACATACTATACTGAGACTATTTTTCACAAAATTTTCGAAATACTATACTATGACCTTGTTTCACAAAATTTTCGACATACTATAGTACGCCTTTTTTTTCACAAAATTTTCGACATACTATAGTATGACTTTTTTTTCACAAAATTTTCGACATACCATACTATGAGTTTTTTTTCACAGAATTTTCGACATAGTATACTATGACTTTTTTTTCACAAAATTTTCGACATACTATAGTTTGACTTTTTTTTCTCAATTTTCGACATACCATACTATGACTTTTTTTTCTCAAAATTTTCGACATACTATACTATGACTTTTTTTCAAAAAATGTTCAACATGCTATAGCATGACTTTTTTTGCAAAATATTTTCGACATACTATAGTATGAATTTTTTTCACAAAAATTTCAACAGTATATAGTATGACTTTTTTTTCACAAAAGCTTCGACATAGTAAAGTATGATTTTTTTTCAAAATATTTTCGACATACTATCGTTTGACTTTTTTTTCTCAATTTTCGACATATTATACTATGACTTTTTTTTCTCAAAATTTTCGACATACTATAGTACGACTTTTTTTTTCTCAAAATTTTCGACATACTATAGTATGACTTTTTTTTCACAACATTTTCGCCATACCATAGTATGACTTTTTTTCAAAACATTTTCAACATGCTACAGTATGAATTTTTTTCACAAAATTTTCGACATACTACAGTATGACTTTTTTTTCAAAATATTTTCGACATACTATAGTATGAATTTTTTTCACAAAATTTTCGACATACTATAGTATGACTTTTTTTTCACAAAATTTTCGCCCTACTATACTATGAGTTTTTTTTCAAAATATTTTCGACATACTATAATATGAATTTTTTTCACAAAATTTTCGACATACTATAGTTTGACTTTTTTTTCTCAATTTTCGACATACCATACTATGACTTTTTTTTCTCAAAATTTTCGACATACTATACTATGACTTTTTTTCAAAAAATGTTCAACATGCTATAGCATGACTTTTTTTGCAAAATATTTTCGACATACTATAGTATGAATTTTTTTCACAAAAATTTCAACAGTATATAGTATGACTTTTTTTTCACAAAAGCTTCGACATAGTAAAGTATGATTTTTTTTCAAAATATTTTCGACATACTATCGTTTGACTTTTTTTTCTCAATTTTCGACATATTATAGTATGACTTTTTTTCACAAAATTTTCTACGTACTATACCATGACTTTTTTTTCACAGAATTTTTGACATAGTATACTATGACTTTTTTTTCAAAATATTTTCGACATACTATAGTACGACTTTTTTTTTCTCAAAATTTTCGACATACTATAGTACGACTTTTTTTTTCTCAAAATTTTCGACATACTATAGTATGACTTTTTTTCAAAACATTTTCAACATGCTACAATATGAATTTTTTTCACAAAATTTTCGACATACTACAGTATGACTTTTTTTTCAAAATATTTTCGACATACTATAGTATGAATTTTTTTCACAAAATTTTCGACATACTATAGTATGACTTTTTTTTCACAAAATTTTCGCCATACTATACTATGACTTTTTTTTCAAAATATTTTCGACATACTATAATATGAATTTTTTTCACAAAATTTTCGACATACTATACTATGACTTTTTTTTCACAAAATTTTCGACATACTATACTATGACTTTTTTTTCACAGAATTTTTGACATAGTATACTATGACTTTTTTTTCACAAAATTTTCGACATAGTAAACTATGACTTTTTTTACAAAATTTTCAACATGCTATAGTATGACTTTTTTTTCTCAAAATTTTCGACATACTAAATTATGACTTTTTTAACTAAATTTTCAACATGCTATAGGATGACTTTTTTTTCAAAATATTTTCGACATATTATACTATGACTTTTTTTTCTCAAAATTTTCGACATACTATAGTACGACTTTTTTTTTCTCAAAATTTTCGACATACTATAGTTTGACTTTTTTTTCTCAATTTTCGACATACCATACTATGACTTTTTTTTCTCAAAATTTTCGACATACTATACTATGACTTTTTTTCAAAAAATGTTCAACATGCTATAGCATGACTTTTTTTGCAAAATATTTTCGACATACTATAGTATGAATTTTTTTCACAAAAATTTCAACAGTATATAGTATGACTTTTTTTTCACAAAAGCTTCGACATAGTAAAGTATGATTTTTTTTCAAAATATTTTCGACATACTATCGTTTGACTTTTTTTTCTCAATTTTCGACATATTATACTATGACTTTTTTTTCTCAAAATTTTCGACATACTATAGTACGACTTTTTTTTTCTCAAAATTTTCGACATACTATAGTATGACTTTTTTTTCACATTTTCGCCATACCATAGTATGACTTTTTTTCAAAACATTTTCAACATGCTACAGTATGAATTTTTTTCACAAAATTTTCGACATACTACAGTATGACTTTTTTTTCAAAATATTTTCGACATACTATAGTATGAATTTTTTTCACAAAATTTTCTACGTACTATACTATGACTTTTTTTTCACAGAATTTTTGACATAGTATACTATGACTTTTTTTTCACAAAATTTTCGACATACTATAGTACGACTTTTTTTTTCTCAAAATTTTCGACATACTATAGTATGAATTTTTTTCAAAACATTTTCAACATGCTACAATATGAATTTTTTTCACAAAATTTTCGACATACTACAGTATGACTTTTTTTTCAAAATATTTTCGACATACTATAGTATGAATTTTTTTCACAAAATTTTCGACATACTATAGTATGACTTTTTTTTCACAAAATTTTCGCCATACTATACTATGACTTTTTTTTCAAAATATTTTCGACATACTATAATATGAATTTTTTTCACAAAATTTTCGACATACTATACTATGACTTTTTTTTCACAAAATTTTCGACATACTATACTATGACTTTTTTTTCACAGAATTTTTGACATAGTATACTATGACTTTTTTCTTCACAAAATTTTCGACATAGTAAACTATGACTTTTTTTACAAAATTTTCAACATGCTATAGTATGACTTTTTTTTCTCAAAATTTTCGACATACTAAATTATGACTTTTTTAACTAAATTTTCAACATGCTATAGGATGACTTTTTTTTCAAAATATTTTCGACATATACTATGACTTTTTTTTCTCAAAATTTTCGACATACTATAGTACGACTTTTTTTTTCTCAAAATTTTCGACATACTATAGTATGACTTTTTTTTCACATTTTCGCCATACCATAGTATGACTTTTTTTCAAAACATTTTCAACATGCTACAATATGAATTTTTTTCACAAAATTTTCGACATACTACAGTATGACTTTTTTTTCAAAATATTTTCGACATACTATAGTATGAATTTTTTTCACAAAATTTTCGACATACTATAGTATGACTTTTTTTTCACAAAATTTTCGCCATACTATACTATGACTTTTTTTTCAAAATATTTTCGACATATAATATGAATTTTTTTCACAAAATTTTCGACATACTATACTATGACTTTTTTTTCACAAAATTTTCGACATACTATACTATGACTTTTTTTTCACAGAATTTTTGACATAGTATACTATGACTTTTTTTTCACAAAATTTTCGACATAGTAAACTGACTTTTTTTACAAAATTTTCAACATGCTATAGTATGACTTTTTTTTCTCAAAATTTTCGACATACTAAATTATGACTTTTTTAACAAAATTTTCAACATGCTATAGTATGACTTTTTTTTCAAAATATTTTCGACAAACTATAGTATGAATTTTTTTCACAAAATTTTCGACATATAGTATGACTTTTTTTTCAAAATATTTTCGACATACTATACTGAGACTTTTTTTCACAAAATTTTCGAAATACTATACTATGACTTTTTTTCACAAAAGTTTCGACATACTATTGTATGACTTTGTTTCACAACATTTTCAACATACTATAGTATGCCTTTTTTTTCTCAAAATTTTCGACATACTATAGTATGCCTTTTTTTTCACAAAATTTTCGACATACTATAGTATGCCTTTTTTTTCACAAAATGTTTTACACCCTAAACTATGACTTTTTTTCACGAAATTTTCGACATACTATACTGAGACCTTTTTTCACAAAATTTTCGAAATACTATACCATGACTTTTTTTCACGTTTCGACATACTATAGTATGACTTTGTTTCACAAAATTTTTAACATACTATAGTATGCCTTTTTTTTCTCAAACTTTTCGACATACTATAGTATGCCTTTTTTTTCACAACATTTTCGACATACTATAGTATGACTTTTTTTTCACGAAATTTACGACATACTATAGTATGATTTGTTTTTCACAAAATTGTCAACATACTATAGTATGACTTTTTTTTCACGAAATTTTCGACATACTATAGTATGACTTTTTTTTAACAAAATTTTCGACATACTATAGTATGACTTTTTATTCACAAAATTTTCGACATACTATAGTATGACTTTTTTTTCACTAAATTTTCGACATAGTATAGTATGACTTTTTTTTAACGAAATTTTCGACATACTATAGTATGACTTTTCTTTTCATGAAACTTTCGACATACTATAGTACGACTTTTTTTTCAAGAAATTTTCGACACACTTTAAAATGACATTTTTTTCAAGAAATTTATCTACATACTATAGTATGACGTTTTTCATGAAAATATTCGACATTCTATACTATGACATTTTTTCATGAACATTTTCGACATACTATAGTATGACTTTTTTTTTCATGAAAATTTGGTTTTTTTTCCATAAAAATTAATCTACAGACTATACTATGACGTTTTCCATGAAAATATTCGACATTCTATACTATGACATTTTTTCCTGAAAATTTTTGACATACTATAGTATGACTTTTTTTTTCACGAAAATTTGAAGTTTTTTTTCCTTACAAATTAATCTACAGACTATACTATGACGTTTTCCATGAACATTTTCGACATTCTATACTATGACGTTTTTTATGAAAATTTTCGAAATTTTAAACTGAATTTTTTTTCCACCAAATTAATCGACAGACTATACTATGCCTTTTTTCATGAACATTTTCGACATTCTATACTATTACATTTTTTCACGAAAATTTTCAACATGCTATAGTATGACTTTTTTTTCACTAAATTTTCGACATACTATAGTATGACTTTTTTTTAACGAAATTTTCGAAAATTTTCGTTAATTTTCATGAAAAAAGTCATACTATAGTATGACTTTTTTCATGAAAATTTTAGAAATTTTAAACTGATTTTTCTTCCCACCAAATTAATCGACAGACTATACTATGCCTTTTTTCATGAACATTTTCGACATTCTATACTATGACATTTTTTCACGAAAATTTTCGACATGCTATAGTATGACTTTTTTCATGAAAATTTTCGAAATTTTAAACTGAGTTTTTTTTCCACCAAATTAATCGACAGACTATACTATGCCTTTTTTCATGAAAATGTTCGACATTCTATACTATGACATTTTTTTACGAATATTTTCGACATGCTATAGTATGACTTTTTTCATTAAAATTTTCGAAATTTTAAACTGGGTTTTTTTTCCACCAAATTAATCGACAGACTATACTATGCCTTTTTTCATGAACATTTTCGACATTCCATACTATAACTTTTTTTTACGAATATTTTCGACATACTATAGTGTGACTTTTTTCATGAACATTTTCGAAATTTTAAACTGAGTTTTTTTCCACCAAATTAATCGACAGACTATACTATGTCTTTTTTCATGAACATTTTCGACATTCTATACTATGACATTTTTTCACGAAAATTTTCGACTTACTATAGTATGACTTTTTTCATGAAAATTTTCGAAATTTTAAACTGAGTTTTTTTTCCACCAAATTAATCGACAGACTATACTATGCCTTTTTTCATGAACATTTTCGACATTCTATACTATGACATTTTTTTCAGAATATTTTCGACGATTTTCGTCAATTTTCATGAAAAAAGTCATACTATAGTATGACTTTTTTCATGAAAATTTTCGAAATTTTAAACTGAGTTTTTTTTCCACCAAATTAATCGACAGACTATACTATGCCTTTTTTCATGAACATTTTCGACATTCTATACTATGACATTTTTTACGAATATTTTCGACATACTATAGTATGACTTTTTTCATGAACATTTTCGAAATTTTAAACTGAGTTTTTTTCCACCAAATTAATCGACAGACTATACTATGCATTTTTTCATGAACATTTTCGACATTCTATACTATGCCATTTTTTCACGAAAATTTTCGACATACTATAGTATGACTTTTTTCATGAAAATTTTCGAAATTTTAAACTGAGTTTTTTTTCCACCAAATTAATCGACAGACTATACTATGTCTTTTTTCATGAACATTTTCGACATTCTATACTATGACATTTTTTCACGAAAATTTTCGACTTACTATAGTATGACTTTTTTCATGAAAATTTTCGAAATTTTAAACTGAGTTTTTTTTCCACCAAATTAATCGACAGACTATACTATGCCTTTTTTCATGAACATTTTCGACATTCTATACTATGACATTTTTTACGAATATTTTCGACATACTATAGTATGACTTTTTTCATGAACATTTTCGAAATTTTAAACTGAGTTTTTTTCCACCAAATTAATCGACAGACTATACTATGCATTTTTTCATGAACATTTTCGACATTCTATACTATGACATTTTTTCACGAAAATTTTCGACATACTATAGTATGACTTTTTTCATGAAAATTTTCGAAATTTTAAACTGAGTTTTTTTCCATCTAATTAATCGACAGACTATACTATGCTTTTTTTCATGAACATTTTTTACATTCTATACTATGCCTTTTTTCATGAAAATGTTCGACATTCTATACTATGACATTTTCTTATGAATATTTTCGACATGCTATAGTATGACTTTTTTCATGAAAATTTTCGAAATTTTAAACTGAGTTTTTTTTCCACCAAATTAATCGACAGACTATACTATGCCTTTTTTCATGAACATTTTCGACATTCTATACTATTACATTTTTTCACGAAAATTTTCGACATGCTATAGTATGACTTTTTTCATGGAAATTTTCGAAATTTTAAACTGAGTTTTTTTTCCACCAAATTAATCGACAGACTATACTATGCCTTTTTTCATGAACTTTTTCGACATTCTATTGTATGACATTTTTTTACGAATATTTTCGACATACTATAGTATGACTTTTTTCATGAACATTTTCGAAATTTTAAACTGAGTTTTTTTCCACCAAATTAATCGACAGACTATACTATGCCTTTTTTCATGAACATTTTCGACATTCTATACTATGACATTTTTTTACGAATATTTTCGACATACTATAGTATGACTTTTTTCATGAAAATTTTCGAAATTTTAAACTGAGTTTTTTTTCCACCAAATTAATCGACAGACTATACTATGCCTTTTTTCATGAAAATTTTCGACATTCTATACCATTACATTTTTTCACGAAAATTTTCGACATGCTATAGTATGACTTTTTTCATGAAAATTTTCGAAATTTTAAACTGAGTTTTTTTTCCACCAAATTAATCGACAGACTATACTATGCCTTTTTTCATGAACATTTTCGACATTCTATACTATGACATTTTTTTACGAAAATTTTCGACATACTATAGTATGACTTTTTTCATGAAAATTTTCGAAATTTTAAACTGAGTTTTTTTTCCACCAAATTAATCGACAGAGTATACTATGCCTCTTTTCATGAAAAATTTCGACATTCTATACTATTACATTTTTTCACGAAAATTTTCGACATGCTATAGTATGACTTTTTTCATGAAAATTTTCGAAATTTTAAACTGAGTTTTTTTTCCACCAAATTAATCGACAGACTATACTATGCCTTTTTTCATGAACATTTTCGACATTCTATACTATGACATTTTTTAAGAATATTTTCGACAATTTTCGTCAATTTTCATGAAAAAAGTCATACTATAGTATGACTTTTTTCATGAAAATTTTCGAAATTTTAAACTGAGTTTTTTTTCCACCAAATTAATCGACAGACTATACTATGCCTTTTTTCATGAACATTTTCGACATTCTATACTATGACATTTTTTAAGAATATTTTCGACAATTTTCGTCAATTTTCATGAAAAAAGTCATACTATAGTATGACTTTTTTCATGAAAATTTTCGAAATTTTAAACTGAGTTTTTTTTCCACCAAATTAATCGACAGACTATACTATGCCTTTTTTCATGAACATTTTCGACATTCTATACTATTACATTTTTTCACGAAAATTTTCGACATGCTATAGTATGACTTTTTTCATGAAAATTTTTAGGAATTTTAAACTGAGTTTTTTTTCCACCAAATTAATCGACAGACTATACTATGCCTTTTTTCATGAACATTTTCGACATTCTATAGGATGACATTTTTTTACGAATATTTTCGACATACTATAGTATGACTTTTTTCATGAACATTTTCGAAATTTTAAACTGAGTTTTTTTCCACCAAATTAATCGACAGACTATACTATGCATTTTTTCATGAACATTTTCGACATTCTATACTATGACATTTTTTCACGAAAATTTTCGACATACTATAGTATGACTTTTTTCATGAAAATTTTCGAAATTTTAAACTGAGTTTTTTTTCCACCAAATTAATCGACAGACTATACTATGCCTTTTTTCATGAACATTTTCGACATTCTATACTATGACATTTTTTAAGAATATTTTCGACAATTTTCGTCAATTTTCATGAAAAAAGTCATACTATAGTATGACTTTTTTCATGAAAATTTTCGACATTCTATACTATGACATTTTTTTACGAATATTTTCGACATACTATAGTATGACTTTTTTCATGAAAATTTCCGTAATTTTAAACTGAGTTTTTTTTCCACCAAATTAATCGACAGACTATACTATGCCTTTTTTCATGAACATTTTCGACATTGTATACCATTACATTTTTTCACGAAAATTTTTGACATGCTATAGTATGACTTTTTTCATGAACATTTTCGAAATTTTAAACTGAGTTTTTTTCCACCAAATTAATCGACAGATTATACTATGCCTTTTTTCATGAACATTTTCGACATTCTATACTATGACATTTTTTAAGAATATTTTCGACAATTTTCGTCAATTTTCATGAAAAAAGTCATACTATAGTATGATTTTTCTTGAAAATTTTCGAAGTTTAAACTGAGTTTTTTGTCTCCAAATTAATCGACAGGACTATACTATGCCTTTTTTCAAGAAACATTTTCGACATTCTTTACTATGACATTTTTTAAGGAATATTTTTCGACACTTTTCGCAATTTTCATGAAAAATGTCATACTATAGTATGACTTTTTTCATGAAAATTTTCGAAATTTTAAACTGTTTTTTTCCACCAAATTAATCGACAGATATACTATGCTATTTTTCATGAACATTTTCGACATCTATACTTTTACATTTTTCACGAAATTTTTCGACATGTTATAGTGTATGACTTTTTTCATGAAAATTTTTAGGAATTTTAAACTGAGTTTTTTTTCCACCAAATTAATCGACAGTCTATGCTATGCTTTTTTTCATGAACATTTTCGACTTCTATAGGATGACATATTTTTACGAATATTATTTCGACTACTATAGTATGACTTTTTTCATGAACATTTTCGAAAGTTTAACTGTTTGTTTCCACCAAATTAATCGACAGACTATACTATGCCTTTTTTCATGAACATTTTCGACATTCTATAGTATGAAATTTTTTTACGAATATTTTCGACATACTATAGTATGACTTTTTTCATGAACATTTTCGAAATTTTAAACTGAGTTTTTTTTCCACCAAATTAATCAACAGACTATACTATGCCTTTTTTCATGAACATTTTCGACATTCTATACTATGACATTTTTTTACGAATATTTTCGACATGCTTTAGTATGACTTTTTTCATGAAAATTTCCGTAATTTTAAACTGAGTTTTTTTTCCACCAAATTAATCGACAGACTATACTATGCCTTTTTTCATGAACATTTTCGACATTCTATACTATGACATTTTTTTACGAAAATTTTCGACATACTATAGTATGACTTTTTTCATGAACATTTTCGAAATTTTAAACTGAGTTTTTTTCCACCAAATTAATCGACAGACTATACTATGCCTTTTTTCATGAAAAATTTCGACATTCTATACTATTACATTTTTCGACATGCTATAGTATGACTTTTTTCATGAAAATTTTCGAAATTTTAAACTGAGTTTTTTTTCCACCAAATTAATCGACAGACTATACTACGCCTTTTTTCATGAAAAATTTCGACATTCTATACTATTACATTTTTTTACGAATATTTTCGACATACTATAGTATGACTTTTTTCATGAACATTTTCGAAATTTTAAACTGAGTTTTTTTCCACCAAATTAATCGACAGACTATACTATGCATTTTTTCATGAACATTTTCGACATTCTATACTATGACATTTTTTCACGAAAATTTTCGACATACTATAGTATGACTTTTTTCATGAAAATTTTCGAAATTTTAAACTGAGTTTTTTTTCCACCAAATTAATCGACAGACTATACTATGCCTTTTTTCATGAACATTTTCGACATTCTATACTATGACATTTTTTAAGAATATGATTTCGACATACATATAGTATGACTTTTTTCATGAAAATTTTCGAAATTTTAAACTGAGTTTTTTTTCCACCAAATTAATCGACAGACTATACTATGCCTTTTTTCATGAACATTTTCGACATTCTATACTATGACATTTTTTAAGAATATTTTCGACAATTTTCGTCAATTTTCATGAAAAAAGTCATACTATAGTATGACTTTTTTCATGAAAATTTTCGAAATTTTAAACTGAGTTTTTTTTCCACCAAATTAATCGACAGACTATACTATGCCTTTTTTCATGAACATTTTCGACATTCTATACTATGACATTTTTTTACGAAAATTTTCGACATACTATAGTATGACTTTTTTCATGAAAATTTTCGAAATTTTAAACTGAGTTTTTTTTCCACCAAATTAATCGACAGACTATACTATGCCTTTTTTCATGAACATTTTCGACATTCTATACTATGACATTTTTTTACGAATATTTTCGACATACTATAGTATGACTTTTTTCATGAAAATTTCGAAATTTTAAACTGAGTTTTTTTTCCACCAAATTAATCGACAGACTATACTATGCCTTTTTTCATGAACATTTTCGACATTCTATACTATGACATTAATATTTGACAATTTTCGTAAATTTTCATGAAAAAAGTCATACTATAGTATGACTTTTTTCATGAAAATTTTCGAAATTTTAAACTAGTTTTTTTTCCACCAAATTAATCGACAGACTATACTATGCCTTTTTTCATGAACATTTTCGACATTCTATACTATGACATTTTTTTACGAATATTTTCGACATACTATAGTATGACTTTTTTCATGAAAATTTTCGAAATTTTAAACTGAGTTTTTTTTCCACCAATTAATCGACAGACTATACTATGCCTTTTTTCATGAAAATTTTCGACATTCTATACTATGACATTTTTTCACGAAAATTTCGACATACTATAGTATGACTTTTTTCATGAAAATTTTCGAAATTTTAAACTGAGTTTTTTTTCCACCAAATTAATCGACAGACTATACTATCGCCTTTTTTCATGAAAAATTTCGACATTCTATACTATTACATTTTTTTACGAATATTTTCGACATACTATAGTATGACTTTTTTCATGAAAATTTTCGAAATTTTAAACTGAGTTTTTTTTCCACCAAATTAATCGACAGACTATACTATGCCTTTTTTCATGAACATTTTCGACATTCTATACTATGACATTTTTTAAGAATATTTTCGACAATTTTCGTCAATTTTCATGAAAAAAGTCATACTATAGTATGACTTTTTTCATGAAAATGTCGAAATTTTAAACTGAGTTTTTTTTCCACCAAATTAATCGACAGACTATACTATGCCTTTTTTCATGAAAATTTTCGACATTCTATACTATGACATTTTTTAGAATATTTTCGACAATTTTCGTCAATTTTCATGAAAAAAGTCATACTATAGTATGACTTTTTTCATGAAAATTTTCGAAATTTTAAACTGAGTTTTTTTTCCACCAAATTAATCGACAGACTATACTATGCCTTTTTTCATGAACATTTTCGACATTCTATACTATGACATTTTTTCACGAAAATTTTCGACATACTATAGTATGACTTTTTTCATGAAAATTTTCGAAATTTTAAACTGAGTTTTTTTTCCACCAAATTAATCGACAGACTATACTATGCCTTTTTTCATGAACATTTTCGACATTCTATACTATGACATTTTTTTACGAATATTTTCGACATACTATAGTATGACTTTTTTCATGAAACATTTTCGAAATTTTAAACTGAGTTTTTTTCCACCAAATAATCGACAGACTATACTATGCCTTTTTCCATGAACATTTTCGACATTCTATACGATGACATTTTTTCACGAATATTTTCGACATTACTAAGTATGACTTATTTCATGAACATTTTCGAAATTTATAAACTGAGTTTTTTTCCACCAAATTAATCAAACAGACAATACTACTGCCTTTTTTCAGAAAAATTTCGACATTCTATACTATTACTTTTTTCAGAAAATTTTCGACATTTTAAATAGTTTTTTTTTAAAATTTAGAAATTTTAAAATAGTTTTTTTTTAAAATTTCGACAACTATACTATCCTTTTTTCAGAAATTTTCGACATTCTATATATGACTTTTTTTAGAAAATTTTGGAATTATAATTTATTTTTTCAAAATTTTCGAAATTTTTAAATAGTTTTTTCCCCCAAAAATTTCGACACTATAATGCATTTTTTTAGAAATTTTCGACATTCTATATATGACTTTTTTCAGAAATTTTCGAAATTAAATAGTTTTTTCAAAATTTTCGAAATTTTAAAAAAGTTTTTTTTTAAAATTTTCGACAACTATACTATGCCTTTTTTCAGAAAATTTTCGACATTCTATATATGACTTTTTTAAAAAAATTTTCGAAATTTTTCAAATTTTTAAAAAATCAACTATATATGCCCTTTTTTCATGAAAATTTTCGACATTCTATACTATGACATTTTTTTACGAAAATTTTCGACATACTATAGTATGACTTTTTTCATGAAATTTCTTAGGATTTTAAACTGAGTTTTTTTTCCACCAAATTAATCGACAGACTATACTAGCCTTGTTTCATGAAAATTTCGACATTCTATACTATTACATTTTTTTACGAATATTTTTCGACATACTATAGTATGAATTTTTTCATGAAAATTTTCGAATTTTAAACTGAGTTTTTTTTTCCACCAAATTAATCGACAGGACTATACTATGCCTTTTTTCATGAACATTTTCGACATTCTATACTATGACATTTTTTTAAGAATATTTTCGACAATTTTCGTCAATTTTAGAAAAAGTCTTCTATAGTAGACTTTTTTCATGAAAATTTTCGAAATTTTAAACTGAGTTTTTTTTCCACCAAATAATCGACAGACTATACTATGCCTTTTTTCATGAACATTTTCGACATTCTATACTATGACATTTTTTTACGAATATTTTCGA
The DNA here is from genome assembly GCA_916701645.2 of Sebastolobus alascanus. Taxonomy (NCBI): domain Eukaryota; kingdom Metazoa; phylum Chordata; class Actinopteri; order Perciformes; family Sebastidae; genus Sebastolobus; species Sebastolobus alascanus. The sequence continues at coordinate 856,366 of CAKAOJ020000232.1, forward strand.
CATACTATAGTATGACTTTTTTCATGAAAATTTTCGAAATTTTAAACTGAGTTTTTTTTCCACCAAATTAATCGACAGACTATACTATGCCTTTTTTCATGAACATTTTCGACATTCTATACTATGACATTTTTTAAGAATATTTTCGACAATTTTCGTCAATTTTCATGAAAAAAGTCATACTATAGTATGACTTTTTTCATGAAAATTTTCGAAATTTTAAACTGAGTTTTTTTTCCACCAAATTAATCGACAGACTATACTATGCCTTTTTTCATGAACATTTTCGACATTCTATACTATGACATTTTTTAAGAATATTTTCGACAATTTTCGTCAATTTTCATGAAAAAAGTCATACTATAGTATGACTTTTTTCATGAAAATTTTCGAAATTTTAAACTGAGTTTTTTTCCACCAAATTAATCGACAGACTATACTATGCCTTTTTTCATGAACATTTTCGACATTCTATACTATTACATTTTTTCACGAAAAATTTTCGACATGCTATAGTATGACTTTTTTCATGAAAATTTTTCGAATTTTAAACTGAGTTTTTTTTCCACCAAATTAATCGACAGACTATAGCTATGCCTTTTTTCATGAACATTTTCGACATTCTATACTATGACATTTTTTTACGAAAATTTTCGACATACTATAGTATGACTTTTTTCATGAACATTTTCGAATTTTAAACTGAGTTTTTTTCCACCAAATAATCGACAGACTTTACTATGCCCTTTTTTCATGAACATTTCGACATTCTATACTATTCCATTTTTTTCACGAAAATTTTCGACATGCTATAGTATGACTTTTTTCCATGAACAGTTATCGAACTTTTAAACTGAGTTTTATTCCACCAAATTAATCAGACAGACTATACTATGCCTTTTTTCATGAACTTTTCGACACATTCTATACTATGACATTTTTTTACGAATATTTTCGACATGCTATAGTATGACTTTTTTCATGACAATTTTCGAAATTTTAAACTGAGTTTTTTTTCCACCAAATTAATCGACAGACTATACTATGCCTTTTTTTCATGAACATTTTCGACATTCTATACTATGACATTTTTTTACGAATATTTTCGACATCTATAGTATGACTTTTTTCATGAAAATTTTCGAAATTTTAAACTGAGTTTTTTTTCCCACCAAATTAATCGACAGACTATACTATGCCTTTTTTCATGAACATTTTCGACATTCTATACTATGACATTTTTTTCACGAAAATTTTCGACATACTATAGTATGACTTTTTTCATGAAAATTTTTCGGAAATTTTAAACTGAGTTTTTTTTCCACCAAATTAATCGACAGACTATACTATGCCTTTTTTCATGAACATTTTCGACATTCTATACTATGACATTTTTTCACGAAAATTTTCGACATACTATAGTATGACTTTTTTCATGAAAATTTTCGAAATTTTAAACTGAGTTTTTTTTCCAACAAATTAATCGACAGACTATACTATGCCTTTTTTCATGAACATTTTCGACATTCTATACTATGACATTTTAAGAATATTTTCGACAATTTTCGTCAATTTTCATGAAAAAAGTCATACTATAGTATGACTTTTTTCATGAAAATTTTCGAAATTTTAAACTGAGTTTTTTTTCCACCAAATTAATCGACAGACTATACTATGCCTTTTTTCATGAACATTTTCGACATTCTATACTATGACATTTTTTAAGAATATTTTCGACAATTTTCGTCAATTTTCATGAAAAAAGTCATACTATAGTATGACTTTTTTCATGAAAATTTTCGAAATTTTAAACTGAGTTTTTTTTCCACCAAATTAATCGACAGACTATACTATGCCTTTTTTCATGAACATTTTCGACATTCTATACTATTACATTTTTTTCACGAAAATTTTCGACATGCTATACTATGACTTTTTTCATGAAAATTTTCGAAATTTTAAACTGAGTTTTTTTTTCCACCAAATTAATCGACAGACTATACTATGCCTTTTTTCATGAACATTTTCGACATTCTATACTATGACATTTTTTTACGAAAATTTTCGACATACTATAGTATGACTTTTTTCATGAAAATTTTCGAAATTTTAAACTGAGTTTTTTTTCCACCAAATTAATCGACAGACTATACTATGCCTTTTTTCATGAACATTTTCGACATTCTATACTATGACATTTTTTTAAGAAAATTTTCGACATACTATAGTATGACTTTTTTCATGAAAATTTTCGAAATTTTAAACTGAGTTTTTTTTCCACCAAATTAATCGACAGACTATACTATGCCTTTTTTCATGAACATTTTCGACATTCTATACTATGACATTTTTTAACGAAAATTTTCGACATACTATAGTATGACTTTTTTCATGAAAATTTTCGAAATTTTAAACGGAGTTTTTTTTCCACCAAATTAATCGACCAGACTATACTATGCCTTTTTTCATGAACATTTTCGACATTCTATACTATGACATTTTTTCACGAAAATTTTCGACATACTATAGTATGACTTTTTTCATTAACATTTTCGAAATTTTAAACTGAGTTTTTTTCCACCAAATTAATCGACAGACTATACTATGCCTTTTTTCATGAACATTTTCGACATTCTATACTATGACATTTTTTTACGAATATTTTCGACATGCTATAGTATGACTTTTTTCATGAAAATTTCGAAATTTAAACTGAGTTTTTTTTCCACCAAATTAATCGACAGACTATACTATGCCTTTTTTCATGAACATTTTCGACATTCTATACTATGACATTTTTTAAAAATATTTTCGACAATTTGTCAATTTTTTTTAAAATTTTTAAATTTTTAAAAGGTTTTTTTTCCCCCAAAAAATTTCGAAATAACTAGTTTTTTCAAAATTTTCGACACTATACTATGCTTTTTTAAAAATTTTCGAAATTTTTTTTTTATAAAAAACTATTAATTTTTTTCAGAAAAATTTTTGAAATTTTAAATGATTTTTTTTAAAATTTCGAAAAATAGTTTTTTCAAAATTTTCCATTCTATCTTTTTTTTACAAATTTTTTTAAGATGAATTTTTAGAAAATTTTCGGAATTTTTAAAAGATTTTTTTACCCTTAAAAACTATTTCCCTTTTTTTTGAAATTTTACATTCTTTATGACATTTTTTTTCGAATTTTTCGAAATTGATACTTTTTTAAAATTTTCGAAATTTTAAATATTTTTTTCCCCCAAAAAACGACAACTATCTTTTTTTGCTTTTCGACATTTTCGACATTTTTTCAGAAAATTTTCACAATTGATACTTTTTATGAAATTTTCGAAATTTTAAATATTTTTTTTCCCCCAAAAAACGACAACTATCATTTTTTTCATTTTACATTTATCTATACATTTTTTAGAAAATTTTCGACAATTAGTTCTTTTTTTATGAAAATTTTTAAATTTTTAAAAGATTTTTTTTTAAAATTTCGAAATTATAGTTTTTTCAAAATTTTACACTATACTATGCTTTTTTAAGAAATTTTCGACAATTTTTAATTTTTAAAAAATTACATTTGCTTTTTTTATGAAAAATTTTTAAAATTTTTAAAAGATTTTTTTTCCCCCAAAAATTTCGAAATAATAGTTTTTTCAAAATTTTCGACACCCTTTTTTTAAAAAAATTTTTGACAAATTTTTTAATTTTTGAAAAAAGCATACTATAGTATGACTTTTTTCATGAAAAATTTTTGAAATTTTAAATGAGTTTTTTTTCCCCCCAAATTAAACGAAAACTATACTATGCTTTTTTCATGAACATTTTCGACATTCTATACTATGACATTTTTTTTGAATTTTTCGACAATTGTTCTTTTTTTATGAAATTTTTAAATTTTTAAAAGATTTTTTTTTAAAATTTCGAAATTAATGTTTTTTCAAAATTTTCGACACTATACTATGCTTTTTTAAGAAATTTTCGACAAATTTTCTCAATTTTCAGAAAAAATCATCTATAGTATGACTTTTTTCATGAAAATTTTCGAAAATTTTTAAATTTTTTTTTTTTTTACCAAATTAAACGACAGACTATACTATGCTTTTTTCATGAAATTTTCGACATTTATAATAATTTTTTTTTCGAAAATTTTCGACATCTTGTATGACTTTTTTCATGAAAATTTTGAATTTTTAAAATGAGTTTTTTTCCACCAAATTAATCGACAGACTATATATGCTTTTTTCATGAACATTTTCGACATTTTATAATGACATTTTTTTGAAATTTTCGACATCTATAGTATGACTTTTTTCATGAAAATTTTCGAAATTTTAAATTTTTTTTTCCAAAATTAACGACAACTATCTTCCCTTTTTTTTGAAAATTTTCGACATTTTTAGAATTTTTTCCCAAAAATTTTGTGCTTTATGATTTTTTTTGAAAAATTTTAAATTTTTTAAAAATTTTTTTTTTTTTAAATTAACGACAACTATCTTCCCCTTTTTTTTGAAAATTTTCGACATTTTCGAATTTTTTTTGAATATTTTGAAAACTTTTTATGATTTTTTTTGAAAATTTTAAAATTTTAAAGGTTTTTTTCCCCAAATTAACGACAACTATCTTTTTTTTAAAAATTTCACATTCTATACTTACATTTTTTTTACAAAATTTTCCCTAATTTGATTTTTATGAAAATTTTCAAATTTTTAAAAGATTTTTTTTTCCCCCAAAAATAAATTATTCCTTTTTTAGAAAATTTTCCCCATACTATAATTTTTTTAGAAATTTTCGAATTTAATTTATTTTTTCAAAATTTTCGAAATTTTTAAAATAGTTTTTTTTTAAAATTTCGACAACTATACTATGCCTTTTTTTAGAAAAATTTCGACATTCTATATATACTTTTTTTAGAAAAATTTTTGAATTAAATTTATTTTTTTAAAAAATTTTGAAATTTTAAAATATTTTTTTCCCCCAAAAATTTCGACAATATATATCTTTTTTAGAAATTTTCGACATTCTATATATGACTTTTTTCAGAAAATTTTCGAATTAAATTTATTTTTTCAAAAATTTTCGAAATTTTTAAAATATTTTTTTTCCAAAATTTCGACAACTATACTATGCCTTTTTTTAAAAATTTTCGAATTCTTTATTTTTTTTTCGAAATTTTCGAAATTTAACCTGAAAAAATTTTTTTAAAA